>JAODKM010000038.1:8435014-8446100 GCA_026780845.1 Petrocephalus sullivani
AAAATGGGATGTTGCTTCCTTGTGAAAAGAGCAATGGCAAGCACAGTAGGAGAAGGAAGTATCGCTGCTCGAAAGAAGCCTTCAAACAACTTATTGAGGAGATGGGCAAAAATATATATTAATATAATAATTACTGCAATGCTGTGCAGCAAACTACACACAAGAACAGCACTGCAACATTCAGGGGGAAATCTTAGAGCTCCCAAGGACTTGTGTAGGCACCATAATCACATCTTCTACATGACCAAAGCACACTCTACAGCAGTGTGTGTTCTTTGGTGAGTGGTGTTATACCTCTCCTCGGCCATAGTTTGGGGCATCAACACTGGAGTCAGCAGTTATTCACCGAGAGGACGACTGGTGCCAACCAATAATCAGCCACCATTAAATTTACCATCCGTCTGATACTCCAAAGTTGAGGTAGATATAAATATCATGTGTACTCCCAGGCCACTTTGAGACAACATCTGTAAAATGTCCTTGATGGTTGCATTTCACCTGGACATTTAAGCCTAGTGCCAAGAACAGATACAGATGCTGCGAGTATGAATAGGGTTGAGCTTCCCATCCCTGCATGAAAACCAATTTTAGTGTCATGCAAGGCATCCCCTCCTGCTGGAAATTATATGTAGCTGCGTGCATGGAGCAACAGAATTGTGATCAATGCATGCACAGTTGCAGGATACAGCAGCCTTGCTGACCCCATGTGCATCTGTAGGTCTGCAGGAAATCACTGGTGGTGTAGAAGCCTAGAGCTGTCAGAAGCTGCACAGTGCACTGAGGGAAGAATTCCAGTGTGTTCCTCATTTCACTTTATCCTGCACCAGACCAAAGAGGCTCATTATTTCACCCCTGGCCAGCCTCTATTTCTCTATGAATTGTTCATTACTGAGATGGTGCAAGGCGTTTATGGCCACCTGCAAAACTCTTTGACAGGACAGCAAGCAAAAGTTCAAATAACAAACGACATAGAAAATAACGAATGGGTTGGAGCACTCGTAAATCTATGAATGAGATAACAAACTACTTTAGCTACGAAGGGTTTCGGGAAATGCTTGCTAATTAACAATCGATCTTAAGTACAAGATAACAAACTACTTAGCATATTGGGAAGCTTTTGGGAAAGCCACCCCAGATTGTGGAGGAGGTGAATTTCTGACTGGTTGGTCTACCATGTGACACAAAATTTTATAGGTTATATCTTTGAACCAATCGTTTCGTTCATTTTGCCTTAAGAACGTTTAAGTAAAACTCCCATGAGCATCTAACGAAAGGCAATAAATGGTCTAACTGTGGTATTCATAATATTCATTGATCAATAAGGATACATGAATTGATCTTACTTGTGTCAAAATTACTATATGTACGACAGAACTACTGTGTCATTAACTTTTTTCATTAAATGAAATTAGATGTTAAATACAACTTTGAGTGTGATTTCCTCATATTATAGACAGGCATTTTTATTTATCTCAGTTTATATCAGAGTTTCAATGACGTTTGAAAGTACCATATTTCCTCAAGTCTGCTGAAAAAATAATAACATCTCACTTCATGTCGGGGTCCTGTTCATCCTGTCTGGATTTATTCCTAGATAATTACCAGCGGGATATATTATCCATTACTTATTTTTGCATTACTACAAGGAACAGGCGCGGTGAATGTCAGACCTGTGCAGTCAATAATTTTTGCCCTAAACTTACATGCCTCACATCATTCTTCCATAAAAACACAAATAAATAATTGATACTGGTTTTATATGATGAACTGGTGTATTGATAATGGTGCATGCACTAAACAAATAATTGTTAATCACTGACATTTTAAAAGTACACACAACATTAATTTTAAATATCTGGAATTGAGCTGATGTTACATGACAATGTCTGCTTTGAAACCACATATGACTGTGATTGAACAATGCTGCATGGAAAATATTTTGACTTCTGTACTTGATTAAAACTTGCCCGATTTGCCACTCGATTTCTGCATGCTTATCACAATGGTTTTACAGTTTTGCACGTTACAAAGAAAAAAGTTATTGCAATTATACATTTACTTAGAGCTGCAACTTCTCTAAAAGTCTAGATCAGACAGTGCCCTTAATAGACATGCTGCTACACAGGCTTACACATGGGGGTGGTTGGGGACCTGGGGCCATGAGAGGATTCAGCCCCAGGTATGTGGGTATTTACCCATAAGGCTGAGGAACAGTGATGTATATAGTACATAATGATACTGAAATTCACAAACCTGCTGGTCAAATTCTTTACCATGCCCTTCACAGTACCCAAGTCAAGTTCCAGGCATTTCTTAAAGTGAAATAAAAAGTAACAAACAGAGCTTTTGAAGAAATTGTAGTTTTTGTTTTAATTTATGTTGTAGGGTTGATTCCAAAACAATAAAAAATAGGGCAAACTATTTAAAAATGAATACATTGGAGAAGTAGACACAATATGAAGTTTTTATTAACATCACAGTGGATAAACAAGGAATGAAGATTTCTGCATATTTTGTTTAAATATCATTATTTACAGATGCCTCAAACAAATTGAATTAAGGCACCCGATAAACCTTGGAGCTGTGTATGAACCACTGGCTAGAACCGCAATCATTTGACTCTAGATGTGCTTAAATATTCACCATTGCAATGTAAATCGCTATGTTATTAATAATTATAAAAATTTACATCACGGGGTCTCAATCCATAAATTCTTCAATCCAGTTTATGCATTAAATAACAGTGAATAAATATTTCACAATAAATCATCCATAATGTCAGATGTAGGGCAGGCAAGAAAAATACTTTATGCACTATTAAATCACATTCCACTAATACCTTTTTTTCGACAATTGATATGATTTTCATGGAGTAAAATGTGTATTTTTTGTCTCACCCATACCTCCTTTTTTCTATTATCTTGCAGCTCCTGTTTAAAGTCATATAATGCTTCAAGGCTGTCCATCTGGACTACTTCAGGTACATCTCCTCTCTCCTCCATCTGAAGCTTCCTGTCCTGATTTGTCAGCATACCTCTCTTATCTCCAACAGAAGTTGACGGCACCGTTTCTGAAACCCTAATGTTATAGACAACCCAGTAAAACCCAGTTAAAACTACCAATGCCATTACGCTTGTGTACAGATCTCCCAGTAGCTAGCGTTCACTTTACCTACTTTTTTCCATCATTGGAAATTTGTCATCATGAGATTTACTGGCAGGAAGGTATGTGTGACGCACAGTCTCTAAAATTGGCACCAGAATAAGAATGAAAACATAAATAGAAGAATAATTTGAAAAATTGACACTATACAGTTCAATCTCAGCAAGGTTCACTGCTTTATTTACCTTCAATGAAAGACAATATACTTACTTCTCATGATCAACATTGTGCTATAATGTGTTACACCTTTTGATAAATATTTATAGCTATGTATATAATGTTTTTTTAATGCAGTATTTTTTGTTATGAATGTGTTTATAAATTACTAAAAGCATAGCCTTAAGTAAAGTGTTACCACATACCGTCTACATAACTCATATTATTTTATTTATTGCATGTCTGAAAGAGCTTCAAAACTCTGAATAATCTGACAACAGACAAGAATACAGAACAAGACCTGACATGGCCTCTGTACAAATCAGCAATAGGATGACGACAAACAATTTGCACTCTGTACAAAATATTATTTTGTCGTGTATTAATATGATAATCTTCAAAGAATATCAAATGAAAAAATTGTTATAAAAAATGTCAAAAACACATATATGGTGCCACCATCTGTAAATCAGTGTTTTAGAATCTAAACATCAAATAAAGAGCCAATTTAACTTAATGGGATTGTTTAATATGTAGACCAAAGTATGTATTACTCAGAGGAAAAAAGTTTTGAAATCCTGGATAATCGGTCACTAGATGACAGGATTAAAACTGCATGGAAGACAGCTTTCAGAAATGCAGTCGGTGTACAGTACGTTAAATCCCAAAATAAAACCTGCTCAGACTTGCGTGACGTCAGACGCACTGATTGTGTCCTGACGTTGTCCCATTTCAAATTATTTCTCACTTGAAAAGCCTTCTGATTTTTAGACAATCTGCCACTGGATCGAAAATCAAACAGCTACATACAAGACCTTTGAACATGGAGAGAGGAGCGTAGCTGCAGATAGCTTGCTAGCCTTCCAAGCTGGGTGGTCAGCAGGACCGTGAGCTTTACCACCGAAGCAGGCTATAGAGGGCCTGCCCGGGTCTCCTGCATATCGATGGTGGCTCCCATAGTGGTAGCCAGCTTGAGCTTAAGTGCAGAAACACTGCTCAGATCAACAGAAAGCAGTCAAAACCAAAATGAGACAATAATAAATCTTAGCAACCACTCAAACCGCATTTTTTACCCAAACAGTCCAACAGTCAGTTAAATTGGGCGGTCACCAATCAAGACTGGCAACGATGGGCAACCTGCTTTTCTGATTGGCTGAAATATGGGCAAGAAAGAAGAAGTAAGAAAATAATACACTATACTTTGGGGAAGGGGGGAACAGGGCGAGTGTAGCCTTTATGTACTGGCACAATGTTTAAAATATTACCAAATGTTAAACTCTAATTATTCCTCTAAATTTGAATACATTCAAATTGACACCTGAAGAAAAGATGGTGTTCAAGTCTGACTAATTCACTGTTCTTTTTGCATTAATACCAATTATTAAATTGCATTACACAGCCGCAAACCAGACGAGAAGCATAAGAATTCAGTTGCTATACCCCGTAGCCTGCTCTCCCCCCAGCCCCAAAAGGCCTGACGCAAACAATCACTGTAAGTACCTTAGCTGGGAGGAAACACAATTGTGGGTCTTTTCAGTGGGTTCAAAGGATTGTAAAACGCTGCATTAATGGGCAGTGCTAAACACTCACTCATAAATCTGTTCAATTTTGCTGTTATGACTCAATTAAAAAAGACATTGGTACAATCTAACTGTCACCTGCACGGCACAATCTGACTGTCACGTGATCTGCAGAATGTAACGTTCACTACCTACAATCAGTGAGCGCTATTAGTTACAGCTGCATTCTCTAATTGCCTTTAGTTTTATCATATATTTCCTATCATAGTATAAAATGACTTGAATCAATCCATTTTGGAGGAGCTCTACTGAATAATGTACAAAATCATAAGGAGCTACATTAAATCACAACAGAAATGGCAGATGTTGAGTTACACTCTGATTCTCTGTATTGCATCTTTGCATTTATATGCAGATTTATAATTAGGACTGTATCCGCAATTACAATAGCAAATATTCTACAATTATAACTGTCTAAGTAATGAACAGAAAAGGGAGCAGATGCATATAGAGGTAAGGATTCTGAGTTGCTACTTACAAACACACAGGTTGCTTTATTCCATCAGTGGGCACCAGGGCTGATGGTGAATGTCCCCTAGACATTTTTGGTAGTTTGATGTTTTAATGTTAATTGAGGGGCATACATAAGAACATAAGAAAGTTACAATCAAGAGGAGGCCATTCAGCTCATCAAACTCATTTGGGGGGAATTAAAACTAATAATTTAAAGTTGGCAGGGTCTTGTCAAGTTCAGATTTGAAGAAATTTAAGAGGAGTTTGTACTTCCTCTTTGGGCAGACTATTCCATACTAAAATTACACTCTGTGAGAAGTTCTTTCTCAGTTCCAAACTAAAGTGTTCCTCGGCTTGTTTCCGACTACGGCCACAGGTTCTTTAGAATTAGAACTTACTTTGAAGTAACAATTTGGATGAACAGCATCTAAGCCTGTTAGAATCTTATATACCAAGATTATGCCAGCCTTATTCTCCTTCGCTCAAGGCTAAACAAATTCAGCTCTGCCAACCTCTGTTCGTAAAACATCCCCCTAAGGCCAGGAACTTTAAATTGTCCAATATGAATCGTCCAAGTTTGCAGACTCATCACTCAATTGCTGATGTATAACTTAGTTTTTCCTTAGTACTTAATTTAATCAGATGTAATACTGGGTAATTTCAATATACATTCTGATGTCCAGACAAACTCTCTTAGCTTATCTCTCATGCTCCCTGTAGAGTGTTTCGCTTTGTCTTTTGATTCGATTAGGTGTCTTATTAGGTTCTTGCTATATTTGAAAGATGTTGTTTAGCTGTTGTTGTAATACTGCCACACCAGGTCTCTGTCTGCGCATTTTGCCTACCCCCCACCCCATATTATACACATTTCTGTCAGGTACTCTGGTTTCTACCTGCAGTCCAAATCCTTGCAATTAGGCTTATCTGCACTGACATGCATCCCATCCGGGGTGCTCCCCTGCCTACATAAATACCCACAATGCACCACAGCAACTGCTTTACCCAGAGATGTAAATAATTCTGTGCTGCATTGCCTGGGTTCCTAGGTATTAGACCTGCTTCTGACACTATAGGCCATTGCCTTCTGTTACATTGATTTGAGGCCCGTGCTGGTCTGTACGGACCAGCACTTAGGTGGATTTTCCCTTAATTAAACAATTATAGCCATTATGTTCTGAAATCTCATATCCGTAATAACATTCACCTTTGTCACTGGCTAAATAAGGAGCCGCGTGGGGTTTGACGCAGGGACCAGTAATGTTCTCTTTCTGTATGCCGCTGGTTCAGGTGATAAAAAGGAAAGCAAAAAATTAATTTTCATTCATATGTTAAAGACACATAAATGTACCTTTCAGTAAGAATTAATAATGTTCTGCCTGTACTATTCTTGGCAAACCGAATTAAGTAAGAAAATGGCAAGTAATTATAAGTCTCTAGACACTGAAGAAAGTACTTCTGTTAAATGCAGGTAACAACCTGGGAAGCCGTGTCTTATTAACTTAAGGGCTTAGACTATGGCTTTGGTGCATCAGCTTAATACTTAGGCATAATTTCTGACATAGATATGTCTTTTAACAGTCATGTGAACTATTTATCCAAGACATGCTTTGTACAGCTTAGACACATTAGAAAACATTTTTTTTTTTTTTTATGATACTGAATCAGCAAACAGCGTCACATCGCGCTAGTTCCAGTGTCTCTCCTCAGGCTTGCTGTTAAGCTCAGAATGGTGTTCAGCTTCCTTCTCATATGTAATCCATAAAAGGGTCCGGCTTACCTGCTTGGACTGATGAATGTGAGGTACAGTGTAGAGCATTCTCTTTAATTATAGCATGCAGGACATGGGATGCAGGTCTCCTTGTAATTCCTTATGAAATAATCCATATCAAAGTTAAGGTTTGATCCCAAAGTTAGTACAGATGTGGGTTTGGGCAGCCAGTTAACCTTGAACCTTTTTAATATAACCACCACGGGAATACTCTTTTGGCTTTTTTTCTGCCATTTACACTTGCAATATTGTATAAATGTAATAGTTGTTGAGTACCTCAGCAGTTCTGTTTCTCAGTCTTTATAAAGTCGTTTTGAACTTGTCTTCAAAGTAAAACTTATCACATCAGGGTTTATCTGATGCATATGAAGACCGAAGTGTGCTTCTCATTTCTGTTACATATGTCAGGTATTAAACCATAAAAAAACCATGTTAACTTCAATGATAGGTCTGAGAGAGATACATTAATGGGAACTGCAGTTTATTTAACCTCCTTTCCAGCAGGTAGAAAGTCCATTAAACAGCACTGTTCAGGGTCTTGAGTCCTGCAAATTGCACAGTTAAGAAATAATTGGATTTTAAAAGCATTGAATTATGAATAGCTGTCAATGTGCAGGGGCTCCCTAGCTCCTAGTCCTGTTTTTCTGAGCTTCGAAACAAATTCTGGGTTCATTAATTTCAGCTTTACCCTAAATGGCCACTTAGTGCTTAATGTAATGCTTCACTGATGAAACTCAAACTAATCAAAGTACAAAGGAGGCCTCTCGTCCTCATCGACGTTAAGGTTTGGCTTCTCAACAAATATGTCACTAATTCATCTTCATATACAGTACCAGTCAAAAGTTTGGAGATCCACGCTGCCTACAAAAGAGAGTGATAGTGTCGCACCACCTGACCTGGCCCCCTGACCTAAACACAGTAGAGATGGTTTTAGAGGAGTTTGATCAGCGAATAAAAATAAGACGAGTGGCCAATGAGTGTGGCACCTTCAGGACAGCTGGGAAACATCCCAAGAGGCCACCCAACAAAAAGGTATGGAGATGAGAAAGTAGAATCAACCAGTCTCTGGAATAGCTGAGTGGTGGCCTTGCAAAAGGGCCCAATGCTGGGACCACTTGCCAGCCAGGGGATTTGAACCATCAACCTTCTGAGTCCCCACCCACAGACCTGCCCCCCCAAAAAAAGCATAATTCCCTATATGTTGTTGTATAGTTTTGATATCTTTTGAATGATGTAGAGATGTAGAGAATATGTAGAGAATGTAGAGAATAGCATATGTAGAGAATAGCGTAAATAAACTGGAGCTGCAGTTTTTCTTAACCTCCTTTACAGCAGGTAGAAAGTTCATTAAACAGGCCTGTTCAGGGTCTTTGCCTGGTACTGCATGTGTCTACGTGTTTGGCCCCCTGGTGGACTACACAAGAAAGTGATATATTTGTGCGAGGGACTTTTTATCGGAGGGATTACTATAAGTATCTATGACGCTGAGTTTTTTTTTTTTTTGTAGTCTTGTTTAAATATACAATTCTTACCGTTCTTATATTTTTTACTTCACTAGTTTCCTCGTCTGCACCTCAGTGTTTTACCAGTCCTGTCACCCTCATTGGGGTGATGGATGTCACGTCACCGAAGACAAAATGACCTTCCCCATCCATTCTGTTTTTGGCAATGAAAACAACAGAAACCTAACGTGTTATTATGGCGGGCTGTACAGTGCAGTGCAGTGAAGCATGGTGAAGGGTACGGAATTCTGCCCATCAGCACCCTACAGTTCGGTAGGATCACACGATGAACAGAGCACTGGTCTAGTCATATCATGTCACGGCTGCCTTAAAGTACACAGCATCTGCTTCTCTGGAACAATAGCCTGGACCAGCAGAACCCAATATGAGACTGATTAAAATTCACCAAATGTAGCAAGAGGTACTTCAACTCCACTGTGGAGTCTTTTTCATCTGAGTGTTTATGGCTCTTAGGTTGCAGTGACCTTTCATATGAACAAAAGCCTATCAGGAAATTATTCACGCATTATCATAATCGATGTTTGTTGAATCAGTGATAGGAAATGCCATGTGTACGAGACTGTTTGTCATGAGTGTATTTGATAATTTAACCATTTTCATCCATTGTATTGCAGGCTCTTTTGGCATGCTTTTGTGTAATGATTTTGATGATTGCTTTCAAAATAAAAGCCACAGGGATCTCTCACCACAGCAGTGAAGGACCCTGAGAAGAGGAACAAATACCATATTTATCTTTCTTTTTGTCTTACAGCAACATATGGGAAGGACAAAGTGCAGCACATCTTTGCATAGTAGCATGCATCAAATATAGGGTGAGCAAAAAATCCATGTCATCCCAGACACTTTGAGTTACTTCAGGTTTTACAAGCTGCTCTAAAACTGAAAGTTTTGTCTGCTTGGCTAAATAGTTCAGTTCTTCGTGTGCTTTGTTACCTTGAATGAAAGACTCATCCAGCTGTGTCACATAAACGTCAGTGACACACACATGATTATAGGATACTGACCAAACAGCATGCACCAAGAACCTCCATGCTTAAGTGAAATCGAGGTCCTTTTACAAGGAATGGTAATTTACAAATCCTGTCCTAGCTCAAAGTGTCCAGGATGACAGAAATTATCTGGTCACCCTAGTCATATAGTAGTGGTTAGACTTTGAAATGATTTCTCCTAGGTGTACCCAAAACAGTTGAGATTGACTATTAAGTTGCATTCACTTACCTTCATGTTTGTGCTGCTTCACATGAAAACCCTTTCCCTTAAACATTTTGTCACACTGGGAGAAACAATCTATTGATGCCAAGAGGTTGTGTGTTTAAAGGTATGTCTGTCTGCAGAAAACACTTTCCCCCGAAAACCAGATTCACTTGCGTCCCACTGCCACTGATATCTATAACCTACCCCCCCCCCCCAAACAGTCTGGACTGAAGCACATCAAGGGGTTGGCCATAATCCCCTCCCCAACCAGATTTTTAAATTATTGGAATTTCTCATAAGCGCTCTAAATATCCTTAGGGTAGTCAGGGTGAAATTATTTCTTATGCGATTATTTTTTTTAAATTGGCTGGAAATTTGGGTGGAAAATGAATGGCACTCAGGTCTCAAAAAATCAATCCCATCCCATCCAAATAATTAAAGTGAAAGCGAGTTGCTGAGAAAGGTCTCAGTGCTGCGAAGCACAGCTCATGTGTTAAAGACGCGGACTGAGCAGGGGAGTGTGTCAGACATACTGAGTCTGTGAAGTTTGAGAGCACCATGTTCCTGGGGGAAAATATGCTAGTGGTACAATTGTTTCTCTACTATTCTTTCTTCAAGATTATAGTTCAAATATTACACGAATCTTTATACATATCAGTTTTGTTGTGTTTTATGTTTGGCTTTTCAGTTCAATCAGTCCCAGCATTATAAGCAGACAGTTTTCGCTGTTCAAGTATTACTTTAACATGGATTAAAAAAATTTATTTATAAAATCTTAGTTATATGGCTTAAATCCTCATCTGGAATTTAAATTTCTTTTCTAATTAGTTCCTGTGTTTTACATCTTCTGCTTTTTTCATGATACTGGAGGAAGCACACTGGCAGACATCAAAGTTTCTTCGTGCTGGAACTGAGATTTGTCAGGAGGGGAAGTTATTGGAGGCACGAATGGAAAAATACTGAATGAGCGTCTGCTGCTGGTGGCATGATTAGAGATGGGTTTTAAAGACAGTCGAAGTACAGGAAGAGTAACCTTGAGGCTAGAAGATGGTCGTTTGTGATACAGATGGGTATGTTCTTTCAAAAAAAAAACAGCTGTGTATAGCTGGGCACAATGGACAGAGGTAAAGAACCAGAAAGAGGAACCTGAACACTGAGCCACATTACCCGGCCGCTGTGTATAGCTGGGCACAATGGACAGAGGTAAAGAACCAGAAAGAGGAACCTGAACACTGAGCCACATTACCCGG
>JAODKM010000038.1:8483191-8495408 GCA_026780845.1 Petrocephalus sullivani
GGGGCCCCGACCCCCCCCCCCCCCCCCCCCCTGGGTGGCCCGGTGACGACCCCCCCCCCCCCCCCCCCGCGGGCTGGAGCACGGTTGGGCCAGCATGTGATGTGACGCTTATGGAGAGGATCAGCAGAGACGTCCACTGCATGTTTACATCTATGAGTTACACGCATGTCAGGACATTTAGGCGGAGGGGAGGAAATGAATAGGTGGCTATTTACATAATTCACTGCAGTGTTCTGATACACAAACATATCCACCACACGGTAATGTACCCTGAACTGTTATGAAAGTACTCTCAAACCATGTCATTTCTAAGACCCTGTTCTCATACACAACAACTTTGCATCACTCCCTTGATAGTAAGAGACGAGAAGGTCACAGTCTTTAAATCTACCCAGTTGGGCCAGGAAAATATCTGTAAACAAAAACAATTTAAGATGTGTCATGTTATTTCCATGTAATTCTGCCAAGCTGCGTTCACTGGCAGTACGGCAGGAATGCTTACAACTCCCTTCTTTGAAAAATGCGACATTCTCAGCCACAACAGTTTCTGCGGTAAAATGAATCTCACTCCAGCAGAATAAGCAGACAGGATGAAAACTCCTTTGAAGATATTTTAAACTAATTTCTGCTTGGAATCTCTAAGCATTCAGCAATGAAGAACTAATTGGTGATAAGGGGGTACTAAAGACCCCTCTAACACAATAGTAGCCTTTTGTCCTCATAACTTTACTGACGTTAGTTTGCCAAACCAATGTCTAAAAGTCATTAGGGGGCAGCCACAATTTTGTTTTTCCATTGTGTCAGCCAACAAAAACAAAAAGTCCCATTGTTACTCTAGTACAGTCAACACCATAATGTTATCAACAAACCAGCAGTCAGTAATGCACTTCAGAAAGAGAGGATGCAGTAACATACGAAAACCAGCTACACCATGGTGGTTCCTGAAAGAACATTTTCAAGGTCCTTCCGTGATATCCTTAACAAATATTAGACCACGGCTTGTGAGTTTGGAGGACTGTCATAGATATATGTGGATCATTAACTACTTATTGTATTAATTAGAATAGTGATGTTGCTGTAATTTAATAAAAAAGTTAATTAGGTATGACCTGAAATTCAATCCAATCCAACAATCCAATAGTTTTGTTATATACATATATACAGTGTTTGTATACATATAAACACTGTATATATAAACAGCCAGATCCTAGAGCTGGAATCCCTTCAGTGTTTGACGTTATTTTAAAGATGGAAAACCCACCTGGTTTTCTGACGCAACTACACGCCAACGGCAATATAACAAGGTTAGACCTTAGCATAGTAAATCAGGTGAATTGTTCCAATATGTCATATCAAGCAGCGGTACATTTAGTTCCGACAGCCCCGCATTGAGACGCCCCATCCTCGGTGTAGTGGCGCGATAATAGCAATAGCGCCCGTTACGGAGGCGTCCGGAGACGCTGACGCAGGCGAGGCAGCGCGTTAATTGATCGCTAGGATGCCTTTGAAGTGAGTCATTCGTTAAAGCGATACAGGAAGAGCCACGTACAACAAGGTAAAGCGGCTCCGAGCGCTAGCCGTGCGTGCAAAGGGAAACGGTTTCGTAATAAAGAACCGTAATAAAAATAATAGTAATAAAAAAAAAAAGTAATTAGCATTTTTTTCATATTTGCAGAATAGGAGTTCGGAGGGGACTTGGCATCCCGAACAGTGGCAACAAGGTAACTTCATACAAATTTTGTTGACGGGACTAACCTTTCGGGTATTTAATCAGTGCATTAAAACCGAAACTATAGACGGAAGCTCTGCGGAATATTGCTGTTAACTTTTTTCCTTTTTTTTCTTTCCTTCATGCGATTCAGTGTTGCGAAACGAGCATAAGCGCTCCGCCAAAGAAAACAGCTCTGAATATGGAAATGATGAAGAATCGGCTGTTTGTCTGGAAGTGCTGCTGTCGGGGCTGAGACAGAGAGCCGGGCGATGCGGCTCTGCTGAATGGTCCGTGAGCGTCACCGCGAAGCAGGATCACGCCGGAATCCCCGCCGCGTTTCTCCGCCGGAGCCCCGCTCCGAAACTCCGGCTCCAACTTCGCCCAGCAGGTAACGCGGATCGCCCACATGTGCTTCGGCCCGCTCCTCGGCCGTGGCCGCTTTAGTGCATCTCCTCCAGTGCGGTGTATGGCCTCTCTTTAGGTTCCCAAAAGTCCATCCCGGTGTACCCAAACGCCACTTATTATTATTATTTTTAAGAATATGGCAGACAAGGACATGACTGGTTGCATCATCGCCACTTTCGGCAAAGGGGTGTTCACTGGGGTGTACTGTTCTGCTGTAGGGAAACGACGAGGATCCTTCTTATGCTGCCCAAAGCATCTCAAATTATAAACTCTCATTTGACGAGGATTCAATGCTGTCAAACGCATTAATAGTAAAATTATATCATTTTTAAGTATTTAATATTGCGAATCGTTTATTGGGGGTATTATATTAACCGCACCGATTCGCTTATTATTTTATCAATGTTAAACACAGATGGAAGACCTGTCTTATTTTAAGTGGCCTGTGCAAGAAAATAACCAACAATAACTGAAACCGACTCGTTTTACATGTGCTTATATAAAACATAACAAGCAAGTGCCATGGTAATTATACGCAAAACTTTACGTAAAATGTAGGCGTATAAGCCGATATAAAAAAAATGTCGAAAATGAATCTTTTTTTTCACCCGTTTGTAATATAGGGATATTAAAGGTAAACAGAATTTTCGGTTAAGGGTGGCAGAATATTAAATTGGATCCAAACTAGATGTTGCCCTGTTTGTAATTTTCTACACGCCTGGACATCTCCTGGTGAAGAACACACCTGTGGCACTCACAAAAGGTGGAATTCGCCTAGCAACTGCACAATAAACCGTATCCTCGCTTGAAAATTTTTCGAAAATCCTAGAAATTACATTGACCAAATAACCTAAGCAATGTAATTGCATAATGTTACAATATAATTTTAATGCCCCAAAAGAAACACTGAAAACCAAGATGTCATAAAAATGAAAACATTTTTTTTTTCATTGTGCAACATTATTATTTGTGGCTCCGAATTGGCGCCCAGCCCCCTTTGTTTGCATGCTATCTGTTTCTGTGTTGGTTTCCTAACTGGATTCCCAATTACTGAAAACACATAATGGGTGATTGGAATTAATACTGTCCTGTGCATGTTTCTCACTGCCTCTCGTCTTCAGAAAAAAGTCAACATGCCTGTTTCTAGCAGTGCCTTCATCCCCACGATAAACGCCATAACCTCCAGCCAAGACCTCCAGTGGATGGTCCAGCCCACGGTCATCACCACCATGCCCAGTCCTGGACCCAGAATGCATCTGTACGACCAGCCTGGTCCGTTGGGACACGCCCGGCCAGGTGTCATTCACTCGGTCGGTGTCACTCGTGGGCGGTGTAAACGGGATGAGCAGGTGAGACTCAGCTGCCAAGTATTCATCCCATGAAACACCACCCATGATCTTTGTGTCGGTTCAGCACAAAGTGAACGCCAAACATCAAGCAGCATACAGGATCTTCTCACAGGTTACTACACAAAAATATACCAGTCACATTTATTGGTTCGTCTGATGCTTTTATCCAAAGAAATGTAAAGGGAAGGATGGCAATTTAATATGCACCCACTAGGATACGAACCTACAGCCTTATAGCGTTTTTGCAGACTTGGCATGATGCTCTACTTGGTGAGCTACAGGAGTCATGATAGGTCACAGAGCACTGGCAAATAACAGAAGGTTTATGCTTGGATAGGGAACACCTTTTAGGGTGTGTAGAGGCAGTGCTGGTCTCTGTGCATGTGTGTGTGCGTGTTTGCTTGTGCGTGCACATGGGAGATCCCCCTCCCTCAGTCTGTCTCGTGCCTCCAGCTCACCCCAGAGGAGGAAGAGAAGAGGCGGATGAGACGTGAAAGGAACAAGATGGCTGCAGCCAAATGCCGCAGTCGCAGGAAGGAGCTGACTGATCGACTCCAGGGGGTAGGTTCTCAAGGTCGCCCCCTACCTGCCCAACACATAACTGCAGTCAAAACCGAGAGGAGAAATTCTTCCCTGTAAATCACCTGCTTCAGCCACATAAACAAAATGCCCTTGGGCAGGTTAAACCTGCGAGCATAGCCTCAGCTTCAGTGAGAAATATGTATTCTGCAAGATGATCACCAGCCAAAGTAAAATAACGATAAAAAAAACTAATGCAAACCATGTCCTAATAAGGTGCTTCTCAATCCTGCTCCTGGCACCCCACCTGCCAAAAAGTTTTCACTATAGCCTGACCTTAATTAGCATCAGGTGTTTCTTAATGGCCTAATAATGAAGGTGGCAGGTTGTAAGCAGCGGGTTTGACCCAACACTTAGAGAAACATTGTAATAAGGCAATAATCTAATTCTGCTTAATCATATTGACATGCATCTTTCAGTGCCATTAAAAAATGCAGTGTTTTACTTTTTATATCAGAAATGTACAGATGTCTAATTTTTTAAGTATTTATAAGTATTTATCCCCGGTAAAATAGAACTGGAAATCATGTCGGAAGGCTATAAACCTCTTAGTATTCTTTCTACAACAAGAAATTAACATTACACTTCTAAAGTGTTCAAGATTTAATCAGAAAAAAGTGATTAATTGTCACTATCGACACACCACAGTCCTCTGCATTTGTCACGGCAGAAGCTAGCTATTTCAGCAACTAGGGAGCAGTACCTTGCTCAGGGTCCCTGTGGGTTCGGTGTGTCATATCCCTAACCACTACACAGCCACTCGGAAGAAAATATTATCTTTTTGGTTGGCTATGAAAAACCATTGTGCCTTACACATTGCCACCATATTCATCCGGAACGGCGTCTTCTAGCTACTCATCCTGGTTAAGGACACAGGGGCCATAGGCAGGGGTAATGGGGCACAACGCAGGGGTTAATCTTGGACAGGATGCACACATATTGCAGGCAATTAGCCCAAGTGCGTCGTCTGGGCTTTGGGAGGAAACTGGAGTACCCAAAGGAAACCATGTGACATGGGGAGCACATGCAAACTCTACACAGAGAGCAGAGGTGGGATTCAAGCCCCCAACCCTGGTGGTGTCAGGCAATAGTGCCGCCCACCCCAGATATTTAGCAATAATAATGCTCATTTCAGGCTGAGAAAGTACAAATCCTGACCAAGATTTTGTTTCAACCAACCCGTTGCATATTAAGAGTCACAGAGTACTGGTTGATTGAAACAAAATCTTGGTCTGGATTTATACTTTCCATACCTGAACTATCCATCTCTGCTGGCAGTAATAACTGACAACATTGGCAGCGAAAAAGAAATGGGTGGTCCTTTGTTCCTTTGGCACTGGTGCAGGAGACGGAGAAGCTGGAGGAGGAGAAGGCCGGACTTCAGAAAGAGATCGAGACGTTGCGGATGGAGAGAGACAAGCTGGAGCTGGTGCTCGTGTCACACCGGCCAGTCTGCCAGCTGCCCGGAGATGAGCAGCCTCGGGAAGAGCTGGCCAGGTCACTGCCAGCAAGCCACACTCCGAGATCAGTTATGGTGAAGCAGGAGCCTTTGGAGGACCCCTATGACCATGAGGCATTGTTATCCCATAAGCACCAGCTCTCTGTCATCAAGCCCACATCCACTGAAGGGAGAGTGATGCAGGTGTGTTCCCCTGACAGAAGCAATCTGCATACCGCTACTGTAGCTTCTTCCACTCCAGCGCTCAGACCAGCTGAGCCCAGCTCAGCGTTTGCCTGCCCCGGCCTCCCCGAACAGGACAGCCCCTGGCCCGGCCCAGAGGCCTGCCCCAGCGATCCCAGCATGCAGCAGGCTTTGGACTCCCTTCACCCTCCTTCCCTCTTGCCTCTCTGACCTCGTCATGGATGTGGAATTGAGATGAATTAATATAAAATGTATTTAATAGTCATTGTTTCTACATCTGATGTGCAATATTAAATATGAGACGCCAAGTAAAGGCTTTTTTTTGTGCCTCGGTTTTAGTTTGATGGCAATAAAAGGTATAATGATACTTTATTTGTCATTTGTGCAGGTTCATAGGAATTCATTAGTTTCCATACACTATCTAATTTTCCTATAAGAGAAATTGACTCAGTCAGGGCAAAGCTTGAGGTCAGAGCCCAGGGCCTTTCATTCAGCACTGTGAAGGTGATTGATTGTCATTGTTGACACCCCACAAAAACAATAAAATGTGTCCTCTGCATTTAACCTATATGTGGCATAGCAGTGGTTAGCTGATTCAGCACCCTGGGGGTAGTGTTTGAGGGGGTGGTACCTTGCTGGGCAGGGATTT
Source organism: Petrocephalus sullivani (assembly GCA_026780845.1). Lineage (NCBI taxonomy): Eukaryota > Metazoa > Chordata > Actinopteri > Osteoglossiformes > Mormyridae > Petrocephalus > Petrocephalus sullivani. Next base: position 8,489,527 of record JAODKM010000038.1, read on the forward strand.
GAACCAGCAACCTTTAAGTCATAAGCGCACGCCCCCAGCCATTAGAGGTACAACCTCCTATTGCCTCAAAAACGACCTCTAGGGTTAACTACTTGCGGAGTATTCAGAGAAGCCTTTCCCATCGCCGAGGAACAGTTTTATTGCACTTGCAACCAGGCTATTCTCCACTCACCTCTCTCATTAACAAGGTGTTCTTGGCCACAGAAATGTCACACCATTCTCGGAAAACTGTAGGCACTGTAGTGTGTGAAAATCCCAGGAGGGCGGCTGTTTCAGGGAGGCTGGAACTGGCATGCAAGGCCCCAACAATCACCTCACATTCAAAAGCAGGAGTCTTCTAAGGCTCAGCTGGACTGCGCCCTGCATGTTTTGTATGTATTCAGCTGCAGCCATATTAATTGCTGTTTGCAGGAGAAGTTCATTTGCATTAACAAGCTGATGTACCTATTAAGATGTGAAGCCCCCTATTTGCTCCAGTGTCAAATCCGTCTTCAGACTGAGGTCCAGAGTTTGGATTTGCTGCCCCAGATGGAAAAGGTTTTTTTCCCCAAGTAAAAGGGTTCTGATATCTCTAACAGCTCATGTGGTCCAGTCTCATCTTGTAACCTGCCTCTTTGCCTTGACAAAATACACCTGGAAGCAGTCTTTCGCTATCTCCGTTTCAGTTTCACAACATGTAAAACACTGGTCACACCGACTGACACCTGTCACTGCAGTCCTACGAACCACCGTAAAACCCCGGTGTTCTTACCTAAATGTAGTTGTGAGGGTGACTACTAGATGGCAGTAAAGAAAAATACAGATTCCCGATTTAGCAAAATCCAGCTCAATAAACTTCTACTTTTTTAACTGTAAATCTAACGATTGTTTATAATTGCTGGAAATATAAATAGACACAGTCACTGATAGAAACCTACAAGATGCAAAAGGCTCTGAGTTTAAAACTATAATTACTGATGATGATTATACCGCGACCATGAGTGCTGGTTCTAACGGACCGTATACTTAACCAAATAAGCGTGCAGTGGGTAATGTTTCTCGGCCGATATCTGCATTTAATTGCCCTGTGAGCAATGATATTTCCGCTTTAAAGTAAAGTGCATAAGACGCCTAAGCCGGATCGCCCTGGGGAGGATTTAGAAGTGACGAAGTGGTCATGCTGAGTCCCGACAAGCTGGGTCTGGCCGGACTGACGCGCGTACGGAGCTGGATGTCGGTCTGACAGAGATCTGCGGTGTGATGGGCTCCATCACCGCTGACCTGCGGCGCCTGACGTGTCTTTGCTGATGCTGAGTGACTCACAAGAGTTTAGACGCTAAAGCAGGCAATTTAAAACCTTCGTCATACTCACTGGTAATGTGTCTGCGTACAGGTTTTGCAATACTTGTTAGGATCAAAGGACCATGGCGAGTATAGCACATCCTCAAAAAATGTGACAAGTGGGGTCATTTGTTTTTCCAGTCCTCACTACTTCAGACTTTATTTCATAAAAATCCGCGAATGCAATAAAAAAAAAGTAAAAATGCCAAAAGTCTTGTATTCTATTTGGCTATTTTTGGTTAAGGTTAGGGCTAGGTTGGGGGGGGGGGTTGTGATTGGGATTAGGGATTTTCCCATAGAAATAAATGGAAGGTCCTCACTAAAATAGGACTATAAACATCCATAAACATTTGACTGTATGTACAGTAACATAGTATTTCACATGACTCATGCCTCAATGAAAATCAAAATGAAAACAAATGTATTTGTCATTATTTTGAGATAAATAAGTTGAAATTTCGAGTTATTAAGTCATTATTTTGAGATAAATAAGTAGAAATTTCGAGTTATTAAGTCATTATTTTGAGATATTAAGTCGAAATTTCGAGTTATTAAGTCATTATTTTGAGATAACTAAGTCGAAATTTCGACTTTTAAATTAATATTTTTTTTATTACACGGGCGGAAACGGGCTTCCATAGTAAGGCGAACCCCTTCTGGTAAAGATACTTTCCACGTTGGTCTTAACAGAAAGTAAACAGGGTTTAAGTTTTGTCTCTTTTGACAATCGCATGACGCAAAGAGTCCTCATGCATGCTGTGTTGTGTGAATTTTAGCTGTGCACATTATTGTTCATTCTAGTTCATCGTTTTTATTGCAAATAAAGTAACATATAAATCACTCAAACCTGTAATAAACCGACTGATTACTCTTTTGCTATACGTGCACGTGTACATCTGTATATAACTTTTTTGTCTTCTATGAGGAAGACAAAATTCTCAAAATTCTCAAAATACAGATACAGTAATGCTGCATGTCTTTAAATAGCCCTGATGAAAATAAGAAACTTTTCCTGCTAGAGGACGCATGCATCCATCCACCTTTACCGATAAAGAGTCTCGGGAAGCACGGGGCACAAGGTAGTCAGCCGGATGCGATGCTGGCCGGGCAGCGCTATGCAATACCCCCCCAAGTAGAGTTTGCAGTAGTAAGCATAAAGTACAGCGATATGGCCCGCAGTTATCATTAAATTAAAGATTATTCAGTTTGGCGCAGTTCTCGTGGTTGTTGTAAGACAAAAAAAACTATCGTTTTCTACAAGAATGTCGTAAATTCCAACGTACTTGCACAATCTGCAAATAGAAGTATCTAATCTCAACTTTAACTTGGTCTTGTTTTTTTTTTTCCTGTTCAAACTTTTATGTAATTTTAGTTTTCCACTGCTGAGCTATGACACTCAGATGAGGCTCATGGGAGATTTACTTACTAAGAAATAACCAGTTGGTTCTTGTGTCAGATGTTAGACCAAATAATCAGATGTCCCATCTAGTTGCTTGGACTAGAATAGAATTATACTTTATTGATCCCCTTGGGGAAATTGACTTTTTCACCTCACCCAACCTTGCTCTCCATGAAAGCAAGCTTGGCCGTGAGGGGCTGCCACTTGTGCGGCACCCAGGGAGCTGGGGTTTAAGGGCCTTGCTCAAGGGCCCACAGACAGCCAGAGGCTGGGCTTGAACCGGCGACCTTCCGATTACAGGCACAGAGCTTAACCTGCTGAGCCACACTCCGCCCCTAGCCTCCTCCACAATCTGATTAGTTATCTCTCTGAACCAATCATTTTTCACTGTGCCCTCAGAACATTTTTGTGTTAGTATAACTCCCACAAGCAATCCAGTGATACTTCTGGTAGGTGCACTTTTTTGTTTTTAAGTTATAAATTATCATCAGATTATTTTTCTTCCTTCCTACTTGACAGCCAGCACAGTAAGTACTGGAGATGCAGCAAGTGCATATGCCTATCAAGCCAGCACCTCCACGAATGCCTGCTCAGATCAAACCCCTATGTGGCTAATCTCTGTACAAAGGCCATTTGTACTCAACGCCATTCATCCAACCTTTACACTACACTGACTGACACAACAGCCATCCTTTAAATGGGTACTGTTTTATCCGCAGCCGTACCACCTGCAGCTCAGACTAGGTAATCCATCTGAACCTAAGCAGGGTTGGGCCTGGCCAGTACTTGGATGGAAGACTAACCAGGAAAGCTGGGTTGCTGCTGGGAGAGGTGTTGGTGTGGCCAGCAGGTTGGCCCGTCCTGTGGTCTGTGTGGATCCCAATGCCCCAGTGCAGTGATGGGGACACTGTGCTACAAAAATGGCGCCACCTTCAGGTGTGACATAAAACTGAGGTCCTGACTCTCTGAGGTCATGTAAGATCCCTGGGCATCTTTTGGTAGCTTAATGGTCTGTCCAACATTACCTCCTAATCATCCCCTATATCCTCACTGGTGGATTCGCTCCTGCCCCGTCACCCCCTTAGCTGCTGTATGGTGAGCGCGCTAGTGCCGAACGGCTGCCGCCACGTCATCCATCGCGGTGCTTGATGTGGTTGAAGTGGCCTCCTTAAAACGCTTTTTAGGTTCATTCATTCTTTCGTAATCTCTGCAGCATTGTTTGCCAACTGTCAGTATATTTGGGGATTTGTTTAAAAGATGCCAGGGCCACCATTTTGACTATTAAAACCCCAGGGAAATTTCTTTAAAAAAAAAATGGTGCATTTAAATATTGGCTTGGCAGATAGGTGGAGTGCGCAGAGAATGAAAAATGTCGTTTCACAGTGAAACGAAAAGTAAATGTGGGCTGGGCCTGTGGGAAGGCTACGGCGGAGTGTGGGATCGGAAAGCTGGATCTGGGGATGTGATTCTCCCCTGGAGGGAAGAAACAGAAACACAGCAACCCATTACATTCAGTGGCCACTTTCTTAGATACATCTAGCCTTTAATAGTGAGGACCTCCAGGCCCACTTTCGGGATAGCCGAGTTGTGCATAATAGATACCAGTTCACAGCACTGTCGTACTAAGCTGCCATTTTTGCAGTTGCACCCTTCACATTATATTTAGCGAGTTTGCCCATTCTCTTCTGCCCTCTCCCATCAAAAAGGTGTTCTCAGGCAGACAGCTGTTGTTTTTTTTTTTGTCAATTACATAATTATTTGTAAGGACTAGACACCATAGTATCTGAAAATTTCAGGAAGACAGCTGTTTCTGAGATGCTGGAACCACAATGTTTGGCAACGGCATGCATGCAAACCGCATTCAAAAATGCTTAGCTCATGCATTTTAGCTGCTCTGATGCTTAGCCGTAAGCAGTAACGGAACCTCTTCACCCTGTATGTGCTGTGTGTCTTCAGTTGCAGCCATATGATTCATAGGAACAGGCTCTTTGTTGTAATAAGCTGGCATGCTTATTGAACCAGCCGTTGGGCGTATATAGGATCTTCAATAACGGCCAGATGAATGAACGAAAGGGTGCATCAGCAGGCCTTACCCCACCCTGGCACATCCATGCACCCCCAGCTTGCTAAAGAACTTTCCTTCCTCATTGCCGATTATGAATATGGAAAATTGCCCAAGGCATGCTGGTTCACGTCTAATAAGGTGCCTTATTCTTGTGCTTTTAAGGAAGATGGCGCCTATAGTGCAAGGGAGCTGCAAAACTGAAATCACTTCATAATAATCATACATGTTGATTTAATTAACAGATTCATTACAAAGCATAATATTCTGGAGAAAAGCCCAGTACTCTATCATTTATTGCTGTAAGTTTTTTCCTTTGTGTCAGTTTGATGTGTTTTCTACGAAGGTATTTACATTCAGCCAGATGGCATCGGCATCAAAGGCGATGAGATCAAAGAGCATAATTTAGAAACAGCTCTGAACAAGACATCTATTGGAGACCATTTTCTGTATTTACGGCACAGATTCATAATGTTCATTTAAACAAGCTGAGACCAGACTATCTCTAATCGGTGTAGCTGCCTGACAAGTTTTTTTTCAATTCATTAGAACAAGTATTTCTGAACTGGTGTGGACGTTCCTCAAAAAAAAAAAGCATTAGCACCCACTGACAGTGAGGTGTGAGAGGCGGGTGATATTTTCAGCTGGATATGAATTCTGCAGCCAGCCTAGCTTGGGTGGGAGTTTGTGCACAGTGGGTGGGAGCCGCACAGCCACCATGCTATCTACCGGCCCTCACTGTGGGAGGCTGCAGTCAAGAGGGCTACCACACTTCAGAAGGAAAGTGCCGCACATTAGCTACCCAGCTGCATATTTCATGAAATCACTGGTATGTGCACGAGTCCAAAAAAAAAAGAGTGTTTATGTCGCATGGGAATCACCAAAACTGTTACTAGTTAAGGACCGATCTAGAAGTAACCAGCTTAAGTCTTTGGACAGGCTTATGGTAGTAATTTGAAGTGCTCCAGTAAAATATTGAGCCATATATTCGAGTTTATTATCACAAATGATCGGCGGAACATAGTTAAATTCTTGTGCCACAGCTGGAGGGGAGGGGAGAGGTGCATGGGGGGGGGGCAACAGGACAAACAGCAGTGCAAT
>JAODKM010000038.1:8508161-8520026 GCA_026780845.1 Petrocephalus sullivani
TCTCTCGCATCATTGTGCAGGAATCTCGGCCCACTCTTCTTTACAGCGTTACTACAGTCCAATGAGGTTTGCAGACAGTCCTTTATGCACAGCTCTCTTAAGGTCCTGCCGCAGCATTTCAATCAGGCTGAGGTCTGGACTTTGACTTTCTCACCCATCCTGTTGTAGATATGCCGGTGTGCTTGGGATCACTGTCCCGTTGCATGACCCAATTTCGGCCAAGCTCTAGCTGTTGGACAGATGGCCTCACATCTGACTCTACAATACTTTGGTATACAGAGGAGTTCATGGTAGGCTCAGTGACTACAAGGTGCCCAGGTCCTGTGGCTGCAAAACCAGGGTGACTAGATAATCCATGTCATCCCGGATGCTATGAGCTATTTCAGGTTTTACAAACTACTTTGACCTGAAAGGCCCCTTTGCTTGGCTAAATAGTTCAGTTCTTCCTGTGCTCTGATTGGCTTGTTTCCTTGATTGAAAGACTTGTCCAGCCGTTTCTCATTAACATCCATGTCCCTTTGATTGAAATGGTAGTTTGTAAGTCCTGTCTTAGCTCAAAGTGTCTGGGGTGACATGGATTATCTGGTCACCCTAGCAAAACCAGCCTGAATCACCACCACCCCTCCACCACCGTGCTTGACAGTTGTTTTGAGATATTTGTTCTAGTATTCTGTGTTTGGTGTTTGCCAAACGTGGGTAAAATGATGGACTTTGTATGAAAATGGCCTTATTACTCTACCCAGATTGGTGGGCAGCAAAAATTGCTTTGCTAACTTCTGCTTTTATAGAGGTGGTCACACTTCCTGATCATCAGTTAATCAGGTGCATTTGATTAGCAGCACCTGACTGCTACTTACCCCCTTAAATCATATGGATTAGTACTTAATTTTTCACTCGCTGCTTCTTCTTTGGTTTAAATTTTTGTTAAATATATGATGACATGATGTAATGTGTCATTATATTTACCTAATCTTAAGACCTGCTAAGGACCATATGGTTTTTATTATGCCTTGATACGTAAAACTTAATACCACGAAAGGATAATATTCCAAAAGTTAAGTCTGTTGCTTTGACAGTCCTTCTGAGATATGGCTAGTGGTTGATTATCAAACACACCAGGATGTACAGCTTCTATTTTTGGACAGTGTTGAAATAATTTGGAGTTTTCATAAGTTTCATAAGAGTTTCGTAACATTAATTTAAAAAGCCTTTGCATAAAAGTGTCTAAATCTTGCTCCCCAGCTGTGGATCCGAATGCAGGCTACCCGGTCCTCTACTGCTTCTTTGCCCAGATATGGGTCTGCCTCGGGTTGGCTTGGCTGTCACTGTTCTTCAACTGGAATGTGCACATGGTTGTGGAAGCCCACAAGGCCCTGAAGAAGAGGAGACGGCGCCACCTGGAGGGCCCACAGCAGCAAGACAAGGACGTGGCTAAGGCCATTCCACCCAACACCGTTGACATCTTCAGCTTTCTGTCAGAGAAAAACGAGGGCTATTGTGACCAAATCAAGCACATTGGTGAGGAGAGGAGGGACAATGCCATCGGGAAGGTTCTGACCCGCTCCCGGAGCTGCAGTGACAATATCGGCGGGATGAGAATCCTGACGTATGAACGCTCTTTGCGACGGAAGCGTCGCCACAGTTTCAGCGAGCACCTCACCGAGGCCTACGCCAGGAGGATGAGCCAAGTCCATTCTGATGTGGGTATCTCCCAGGATTCAGTCAGCATCCAGCTGAATGTAGATGCTTCAGAGGAGGGAGAGACCATATGGGCAGCCAAGGAAGAGCAGCCTCTCCTCTCCCGGGAGGACGGCAGCTCTGTGAATGAAGAGAGCCTCCCGAAGAGTGGCGATGAGTCTGGAACCCTGGACTCCACGGCGGAAGGGAAATCCAAGGACGAGAGCTCAGAAACGGAGGCGAGAAGCTCAGACTCAGAGGACTTGAATTTTGACTTGGGTTATGTATTATGCAACAGCTCCCAGGAGCTTCTAGTGAAGGACGAAGACAATGGCTGAGACTGCTGGCTCTAGCAGCGTATGGATATGACTTTCCATTATTATTATATTAGACAATATGCGTTTCAGTTCAAATGTTTCATTCCAAAATTCACTCCTAGCAACTGCTGTGCAGCAGTTTACAACCTAGGGATAAGGCAGACCACAGTCATTTGCTTTATACTCGAAGGGTCACTGTAAGGCCTAATGCTACATTCTGCATCACTGACACGCACAAATAATACTGAGAGTACATGATATTATATATCACCGCTGTTCAATGAAAAACACGTATCTCCAAAAATCCATTGTTTCCGGAAAACGCATTTTCTCAGAAACTATTTTACAAAATAAGCCTAAAAAGATGCATCACAAATATAAACTTATCCCTACACAGCCATCAGTGAACAGTTTAATGTTTTAAATGGAATTACCTGGATTGTTGTCAGCGAGACAAATATTTAAGTGTCAACAAGAAATAAAACAATTTTCGTTTTATATGCCCAATAAATTGTTAGCTAGCTAGCTATCTAGCTATCAACTTTAAGTTAACATTAGTGATGTAAATCAATTCACACACACGGCCATCAAGAATAGAAATATTTAGTACAAACACAAATGCTAGTTGAATAGATGATTTCATGAAACAATTTTTTATTAGTCAATTAGGTGTCAAACAACGGAATCAGTAGACGGAGGAGAATAGGTGTATAACATATATAGTAAACAATCACAATCATCCAAAAGCAGACCAATGCAGTTTTCAATGGACAACAAAGGTTTATTAAAATATTTAATCCATTACGAAAACAGAGACCCAATGATACCTAGGGCAGTGATTTTTAAAGCACAAGACATAAATGTCAGCAGCTGGCTGGTGTTGAAAGCTTGATCACTTTTTCCCCATTTATAAAGTCACCTTCAAGTCAACTTCATTTTCTAGATAATAGTTCTTATGAAATCTCAGATTATCCATCCACACGGTTGGCTGCATGTTGTGTATTCACCACGTTGGTGCTTATTACGGCGTTGGTAAAATGACAGTCCTACCTATGGAGAGTACTCAGGACCACCTCGACCCACCAAGCAACACTTAGCTGGAATTGTTGGGCTAAAGTGCTTTAACTACTGAGTGTCATCGTTCAGGCATTAACAGGGATTCTTGACTCGCCAATGAACGTACTCCCTTGACTTGTATCGTTTAGACTTCTCTGTAAGATATTGTCTTGAAATGAAAATGTCATAGAAGGCTCTTTTTGGGGTTGATATAAATCTCTGCAGGGCCTTGGAGATCTCTCACATCATGTATATTTTTGATCATCTCAGGTAATATTGAAATGTGACGAAGTTGCGATGTCCTTTGTTTTTTGGAGCTGCAATGTATCGAGTTGAACGTGACAAAGCCAAGTGTAGCTACAGTACTGTTTTTTCATGACTTGAATGACTGACAGATAGAAGCTGTGCTTTTGTCCTTATCCAGAGGCAGCACTAAGCTGTAAAACGGTGTTTCCTGTCAGGATATCCGCCACCATGCCTTGCCACGCTGTATTTTTCGGATAGACTCAGATGTCGCCTAGCATGGGCTGTAGTGCTACATTCACACCCTTAATCAGATATTCACAGATGGGAATATCTCACTCTCTGCTAGCCCCTAGTATTTGGTCTTTCCTCACACTTTCTCCAAAGAAAAAAACAATAACACTTTGTACCCTAACTCTTTAGATCCAAAAACAGTACCTGATGGATGCACTTCCTCTCTGGGTTGTAAATAGCAATAAAGGATGTTCTGTGCCCTACTACAGGGTGTTTTTTTAAACATAAATATTTTTTAGTTGGTCTACTGTTGTAAATTTTAACAAAAAGTAATATTTATTCAAAACTCCAACAGTATTAATATACTTAATATAAAGGTGGTGATATTCTCTGTATATACATAAAGCATCCCCCATATAACTTTTGTTAAAAAAATAAATAAAAAATGTCCCACCCCTGTTTATTCAACTCAAATAAAGTATTCATTATTAGGAACCATCTCAATTTCAGTTAACAGTCTTATTGATTCAACTCACTGATCCTGATTGCAGTGTCAAAAAGACCCTATCCAAAAATAAGACCTATAGCAGGGTCGGAGCAAGGTACAAACATGGCCACCTGTCACAAGTGAAAACCCATCCAAACAACATTGGATGAATCCAAAGCAGAACTTTCTGGCTGGTGTCCTAAAGTACTCGTGCCAGTGGTCAGGTACAGTGATAGTAGTAGTAGTTTGATAAGTGCTGCAATCAAACAAACCTACAAAAATAACAAACCCACAGAAAAAAATACTTTCATATGGATCAATGTAAGTCTGGGGAAGGTACATAGTTCAATAACTGATTTCTCAATATGTAGGAATAGGAATGTATTCTAAAATGTCTGCTGACATATAATCACATAAGACAAACAGATTAAAATGAGCTTTGTTAGATGGTTTTGAATTGAACAAATCAGCCCACTCTAAACTGGGATGTTGTGTCAGTCAGATGGACAGATGACTGTTGTTTTTGTTGGTCATCATTGGATTGTCATTGATGAGTTTACGTTTTCTGTTCGCCATGTCTAGGTGAATTGTGATCCGTAGTTTACGGACGACTGTTGAATAAAACATTAAGAGTTTTTACACTTTCGGATGTTAGTGTTTTCATGTTCTTCTGTCAAGCATCGCATTGGAAATTGGGTGGCGCTGTAGACGGAACTTTCTGTTCTAAATCCATAGAGAGACTTAGAAATTAGTTGGTGTATTCAGATATTTTGTTGGGAATCTTGACCAGGGTACACTGATGGAAGATCTATGGATGTATATTACTGGGAAGCTCTAATGAGCAGCTCTATTAATTATATTATTCTTTAAAATATTATTTAAAAAGAAACCATTTAGGCCAATATTTGGGGTTGCACAGTGGTGCCATGGTTAGCATTGTCGCATCGAAACTCAGTGGCCAGGGAAGGAATTTTAATCCATTATGGATGATTTTCTTGTAAGGATTTGCTGAATTGTGTTTCATGAATGAGACACTGTGCTTTCTCTGATTAGACATATTTATGACCCCCATTGCTTATATTATGCTTATATTTATTTATTGCAAATTGGTGGTTGCACAGTGGCACACTAGGTGGTGCCATCGCCACTATAATGTCTGATCAGCAAAGTAAAGCTTGACATGTTGTGAATGTCACAAGTGCTTATGCTCACCCTAGCCGTGACTCGGGCTGAGGGTGTGTTCAGCCTTTGCCTTCATTCTAAAGGGTTGCTGTGTCTTACCTCCGGGGCCAAAATGCCAAGTTCAGCACCCCAGGGGACAGTTGTGGCAATAAGTCCCTCATCTGGCAGCTCCTGCTCAGGGGCTCAAGCTCATGAAAACAAAACTTTATGGATGCAATCCAGGGTGGAAAAAGCCAGGATACAAGGAAACTCCTCAAATCTGATCACATTCCTCAGCCACTGACCTGTGAAGCTCCAGCATGGAGGGTGGAAATCCTCACTACTAATCCTAAATAAGATGTAGTGAAAAGAATAGCTTGGAATTTACTATAGAAACTAGAGCTGGCCCATACTGATCCTGTAACATAACTGGGTGGCATTCAGTAACAGAGATGACTCACCTCTGAAACAACACTCAAGTGCACTGACCTCTTTCTGAATGGTGTCACTAAAATGATTCACGCTTGTCCCAAAGACACACATAATTCAACTTCAGATAATCAGAATATCTGTTTGCATATTCTATTTTACATTCTAGCCTGTTTTCCGTTTACTCTATAGCTGTGCCATTGAGTGGAATTGTGCCAGAACATTCCTTAGCTGTTGTCACAGATATAAGGGTATTCAGTCCAGGTCCTTCCCATTTTCCAACCAATCATACATATATGTTTGAATTTTAGTGTGAAGTGTAAATATTAAAAATTGTTGAACGTCATGACCCTGACCAGGGTAAGTGGTTGAATGGATGGACTTGTTTATTTCATATTCACAAAAAGTAAATGATTGTCTATGAGATGAACAAGTGCATCCATAGCAGAAATATGTGCTTTTATGAAGTGCAGCCTATTTCAAGAATCCATCCATCCATCTTCCACCACTTGTCCTGGATGGGGGTCACACAAGACAGGCATACACCTTGGCTGCGATGCCAGTTCATCACAGCATTAAAATTTCAGTCTAGTATTTAACCCAAGATAACCAAAATCTGTACTTAATGTTCTAACCCATTTTAAGAAAAAAAATTGCAGAATATTAAAGCAGCACAAAGGGTAACCAACATGGCAGTAACATGTACTTGTTGGTTATGTTATTGACTCACCAGTAATACCAAAACAAACTGGTCATGGTGGATTGTTTGACGACTGACTGGCATGTGATTAAGCTTCATTTTAGAAAACAAGCACCATCTCATCTACTGATGGCAACCTTTACATTCTGCTACTGGGGCTTACTTATGAAGAACTAGACTGCATACATGTGCTTTGAGGTGAATAATGGAAACTGTCACCATTTTTGTATGCGTGTCAGGGCGCTCCAACTTCGGTCCTGGAGAGCTACGGTCCAGTAGGTTCCCTCTCCTACCTGCCTTCTGATGAGCACAACTGTTCTCAGGTAATTGCCAGGAACAGGTGTGGCTCATCAGAAGGCAGGTGCAATAGAAAACCTACTGGACAGTAGCTCTCCAGGACTGGAGTTGGACCCCTGGTGTATGTTCTGTAATGCACCTCAACTGAGCACAAGGGGCATGTTGAGTTGAACAATCTGTGTCCATGATTCCCAACAGCCCATTACCCATGTTGGTGGTAGGAACAAACTGTATAGTGTCATACATTAGCATAACCCAGCAAGACTGGGATTAAGATTATGCCGATTAACCACACAGGACTCAAAGATAAGGATGCAGTTTCATTTAATTTAAATTCCTACTTCCACTTGCAGTGAACAATGCACAAGTTCCAGAGCAGAAAGCTGATAGTGATTCATTAGGGTAACAGCTGAGAGAGACCACCCCCAGTGGAAGTACCACGTAAGCGGCACACGTTTGCATATCAAATTAATATGCAGGAATGAAAAAAATGCAATAAAGTAAATCAAGTGGCGTTGAAGTCATGATTTGCATTTTTACAAGTCCATTTAACAATGACTCTGCAAACTTTACCAGTATACCAGTGGTTCTCTTAATTGACAATACAAGCATGCACATAAAACATTAACTTATTTGATTGGAATGGTATAACAGTCAGAAATCTAAACTGCATTTGCCAACTGTGAGGTCCTTACAACACAAACAATGGTAATAACGGCATACAATTATTTACAATTATTACAATTATTTAAAAAAACATTTAAAACAAGCATACACAGTGTTGCCATTGAAAATGCTGTTGGGTCCTGGGCTGCAGTTTCGTTTACCCAAGGAAAAGCACAAGAGCCTGTTAAAGAGCATGTGAGCTAGCCTGTCCCACTGCGCAGAGGTAAGGGGCCGACCCAGGACAGGCTACCTCCCCAGCTACCATGGGAACAGCAGGGCATCCCCCAGAACATGTTAGCCTCTGGCCTTGGAACAAAGTCTCGTCTGACCTGCTCAGCACACCACCTAAAATACTGGCACCCCATGCAATCGTTTCAATAAAGGAAGTCTCCACCTATTCTTCTACTTTGATCACATTTCCGGAAACATATATTAAATAATATGTTTCACCTGAATAGTCACTAATCAACTCCAAACATTCCCCATCACCCTGTAGAACCCATTTTACATTTGATGGGATTTTCTTATCCTGCCCCGTTATTGAGAATTCTTTCAACAGGTGAACTGCACATTCCAGTAAAGCCTTTTTCTCTGGCATCTCCTGCTCCAACCAGCACTTAATCTGGAGTACGTCTTTAACTTTACTGGAATAGTCATAAGGAAATCTGAGCGTAGGCTTCACAACAAAAACCTTGCCCGATGTGGTAACAGTTTTTGTGGCGAATCTTATAGACAAATTACTGCATGTAATTCTGAGTTCGGCATTGGTCCTCGGCTCATCACCCAGGAGTTTTCTTGCCTGATTAAAGCAGGGATTTATCTGATCTCGACAGCGGTGCTCAGTAAAATGATGCTCTTGTATGTCATCCCTTTTGAGCTCATTCCCCACAGACACCCGCTGTTCAAGCTGGAAACGGCCTGAAACGAACGTGACTAAGAAGCGAATTCCATTGCTTTCGCTGTAATCGGGAGAGATTTTTACCACAAGGTCCTCTCCTTCAACAAGCAATGTGGCCCCTTTTAGTTTGGCTGGTATCATGTGTCTGAGCATCTGTTTTGCATACTCAAGTCCAGCACTCAGGTCAGGAGTTAACAGATTCTTTTGACTCAGGTTAGCCTTTACAGCCATTATCTCCACTGTGCCAGTTTTATTTCTTTGGTAAAGCTTCCTGGAAAACCCAAAATCAAATATAGCTTTAGTTAATATGAGCTTTTCTGATCCCAAAATGTACTTGATGTATTTTTATATAAAATTAATTTTTAATAAATGAGTTATTATAATTCATAAAGTTGGCTAAATTAAAACCTGATTAAATTCACAAAAGCAATATTTTTCTAATATCATATCAATCCATCAATCCAGCCTCCAACTGCCCTTGTGGTGCTTGTGTAGAATTATGCATACTTTTATATAAATTAAGTGGGAGTGAGCCCAAAATATGAAGTGCACCCCCCTCCCCCAAATAAAACAGCTGAAATGTAGTGAGTCGTTATACTTCACTCACACTGCAGTCATGGTCTTGCGTTGTCTCACCAAACCTGTCTGGTGAAGAAAAAAATTGTGATAGTTTCAAAAAGCGGGAATATCGTTAAATAATTATAAATGGTTGCACTATACTTGAGAGCACTAATACTTAGTAATGACTCAGTTACTACTGAAGTACAAATTCTGAACGAATCATGAAAAAACATAGTTGTATTAACATAACATATATGTGAACTTGGTTTATTGTAAATTCATCTCATTTAACTCAGTAAAGTAAATCAAGTGAAGTGTTACCTTTATGATTAGCAAGTCCATTTAAGGTACTATTTAACAATGATTAAGTAAACGTTACTGAAAAGTATACCGGCAGTTTTATTTGCGATTTATTGACACAATACGGGCATGCACATATAAAACGTCAAATTATTTGATTATTGACTGGAATGGTATACTAACATCACATGCAGCCAGCCCCTCTAATTCAACTCCATCTAGACGACTTTTCAAAAGACTTTTCAAAAAACGCCATGGGCGTCAGAAGCTTTTTGAATGGGGGGGTACACACGGGGTGAATCAATATCCATCCATCCATCCATTTTCCAACCCGCTTTGGACCGTGGGTGGGGGGAAACCGGAGCACCCGGAGGAAACCCCACAACGGCACGGGGAGAACATGCAAACTGCGCACACACCATGCCACCATGCCACCCGGATGAATCAATATTTTATGTTAAATGTTCGGGGGTCCAAACGAATAATTATTTAGTAGATTTAATGGCGGCGACGCAAACGTTCTTTTCCTGTTTAACATAAAGGATTTAATATACCATCTGAAACAGTGCTAGTTTAATCTACGACTTCTTACATTTTAGGAATATAAGTAAAGTCAGTTTGTGTAGCGGGTGTAGCAGGGCTCATAACTAGAAGTATGTATATCGTAATAACTAGCTAGATTAATACAGAAACAGATCTAATGAACCACTTCATTAAGAAGAACGGAATGCTACGCAAAAGCCGAATAAGAAAATAACTGAAGCTTAACCCAAAATACGTACTGAACGGTGGGCAGTACGTTTCTCACTATGGAGAGTCTGGTCTCAGCCAGCTCCCTTTGTTTTATTTATTTATGGTTTATTTGACATGGACAGTGCACATTAATAAACATAAAATGTAAATATGCCAGAATTAGCCAAAGTGGCTATTTTACATCCGTTGTCCATGAACCGATGGTAACAGGTCTAATGCATAAAAAAAAAAAAAAAAACATAACATAAATACATAAAATACAAAGTTAAATAATGACACGTGGGACATGCACAAATAGAATAAAATAATAAAATAAAGTACGGGTCAGTAAATAAGGAAAAATATATATATAATAGAAAGACAACAAAGCTGATTGTAGTGATGGTATTAAAAAAAAAAAAAATATGAATACATAAAATACAACGCCATTTAACTTTCGTTTTCTCGAGAACTACTCCCACTTCCCGTGAACTGGGGGAAGCACCTTCCTGCTTGTGTTTATAAAATATAACATGGGCTAAAAGAAGCCTTATAACAACTTACTGTGGAGGTCAGGGGCGGATTGGCCATCTGGCAATTCTGGCAAATGCCAGAAGGTCCGGACCATTTTTTAAATGTGGGCCGGTCAGGTTTTTTTTTTTTTTTTAATATGTATTTTTATATGCAGGCAGCTTTTATCTCTTGCAAGATGTGAATATTATGATCATATGATGATGATGATAATAATAATAATAATAATAAATGTTAAGCATTTGGCCCAATCGGCGACAGCCGGCAGGTTTCGAGATGGGCCGACCCAATCAGAGGTTTTTTTGATAGCTTCATAAGAGGGGATCGGCAAATAATTATAAAGGGTTGCATTATACTTGAGGGCACAAATACTTAGTAATGACTCAGTTACTACTGAAGTACAAATTATGAACGAATCATGAAAAAAACCTTAGTTGTTATGTGAGATACAAGATGCGTCATGATTCATTAATGATTAACAAACAAGAGATCCGTATTTCAGTTATCACTTGGTTCTTCAGTAGTTCCTTAGTAGTTCACAAAAGCTCATAGAATTAACAGATATAGCAACAAATATAGTAACTGCTTGAGATAAAACACGCCTCACAATTCATTAATGTTGTATTAACATGACATCATATATATGTGAACTTGGTTTATTGTAAATTCATCTCATTCAACTCAGTAAAGTAAATCAAGTGAAGTGAACCGTTATGATTCGCAAGTCCATTTAAGGTACTATTTAACAATGCGTAGAACCAGACGCAAAAGCCGAATAAGAAAATAACTGAAGCTTAACTCAAAATACTGTTTTTCCGCATTACTGACCTGATAAAAGTCTCTTCGTGTGGCATGTAATGAACGGTGGGCAGTACGTTTCTCACTATGGAGACTCTGGTCTCAGCCAGCTCTTTTGTGCCATTTAACTTTCGTTTTCTCGAGAACTACTCACATTTCCTGTGAACTGGGGGAAGCACCTTCCTGCTTGTGTTTATAAAATATAACATGGGCTAAAAGAAGCCTTAGAACAACTTACTGTGGAGGTGGTCAAAAATATATTTTAAGGAACATAATTACTGCAATGTTGTTCAGCATATCACACATAGCAAGAAAGGCACAGCAACATTCTGTGGGAAATCTTTTGCAGTCACCAGAATCACATCTTTCACATGGCCAAAGCACGTTCTATAGCAGAGTGTGTTCTGTGGTGTGCGGTGTTACACCTCTCCTCAGCTAAGGTTTGTGGATTCAAAACTGGAATTGGCAGGTATTCGCTAAGGGGATTCCTGCTGTCCTCCAAGAACCAGCCACCAGCAAACACACCATCATTTTCAGTCCGATTCACTCCGAAGCTTGACCAGATATAAACATCATGTGTACTCGCAGGCTACTTGATGTCGGTGAAATGCCCTTGATGCCTGCATATCACCTGGACATTTAGGCCAGGTGCCAAGAATCATTTTCTGTGTATGTTGTATGAGTGGGTGTATGGTCTATGTGTATGGCTGAGAGGTGTGTCTGTGTATGTTGTATGAGTGGGTGTATGGTCTATGTGTATGGCTGAGAGGTGTGTCTG
>JAODKM010000038.1:8524125-8538632 GCA_026780845.1 Petrocephalus sullivani
ACACAGCAGTGCATTCAGACCATTATTCTGCTTGCTAAAGCTGCCGGACAGGACACATTTAAAAAAAAAAAAAAAAAGAATCATTTTCCACAGTGGTAGGTGGGATTCAAGGGACAGCAAGTATGATTAGGATTGACGGTTCCATCCACCTACAATTCCAGGTATGCATGCAGTGGCATGAATGCCAACTTTAATGTCATGCAAGGCATCCCCTCCCCACTGGACATGTATGCAGTTGTGTGCACAGTATATCAGAAATGTAATAGATGCATGCACAGGTGCAGGTCTACAGCAGTCCACCAGTGGTGAAGAAGCAGAGAGTTGTCAGAAGCTGCACGGTGCAAAGGGCAAAATTCTGGTGTGTTCCTCTTTTAAATTTATCCAGTAACAGACCAAGGAGGCTTATTATGTCACCCCAGGCCGGCCTGTATTTCTCTATGAATTTCTCATTATTGAGATGATCCAAGGGGTTTATGGCATTTAGGCAAGCAGAGGAAGAGGGAGACCTCCATTCCTGGTGTGCACCGTATGGTCTGCATTGAGATGCCGCACTCACTCATACTGTATAACACCATAAGTGACAACGGCAGTTTGTAGCAGTCTCTGCTAAGTTTAGAGGCCTGGACAAGGAGGTAAGACTGCGCCCATACAGGCCACCTTGTAGAAATCCGTATATCTATACATAGGTAAGGGGCGGGTGCCAACCCATGTCATTTTTTTTTTATTAATTAGGCCAGCCTAGAGTGTGTAGGTTTTCATTTGTTATGTTTTTAGTTAGATGTCAAAATGCTTACCTTTCAGGGAAAATGGTTTCTATTCTTTTCTATTGTCCAGTCCAGAGAGCCCAGACTCTCCTTTGTGTTCTTGTCTTTTCCTTTATCTTGTGTAAGCTTATATTCTGTTTAACCACTGATGTTTAGACATGTTCCTCAGGTGTTTCACTGTCTTTTGGTAGCTGGAGGCCTGCTGTCACCCATGGCTGTATCCTAAAATGTTACTGGCTCCATTTTGCCTTAGACATTATTTTGGGTATGTAACAATAACCCATACTTCTTAAAAACTATCCTATCTATCCTGTCATGTCTGTTTGTGTCATGTCTGTTTGTGTCTTGTCTGCGCATGGGACAGTGAGAAACGAAATTTCGATTCCTTTGTATGTCTAGTACATGTGAAGAAGTTGACAATAAAGCTGACTTTGAAAACCTAAAATTACAGTATAACCCATAGTTTTGGAGGTTGTATCGTCCTGCCCATCATATCCACCTGAGCTTCCTGTATCTTCCTGATGTGGCCCTTGTGAGCTACGCCTGTTGCTTGTTGCCCCTCATTAGTCTTTGTATTTAAGTACAGGGAGTCCTCATTTTACAACACAGTCCTGTTCCTGCGACACAGAATTTTGGTGTAAGTCGAAACACAGCCTAGCCTAACAGTTGTAAAATCATAATTTAGAACATAAAAACTATGGAGTGGAATTCGTGCCACCTTGAAATACAAAGACGACTTTGGCATTTGTACGGAAAAACAATTGGCGCAATGTATTGTTTTACAGTGTGCAGCACGCAGAAACTGCGCCATGCGGAAACGCAATGCACAACAGGCCTTGCTTTTCAGTGAGTGTCGCAAAGAGAGAATGTGACATAACGAAAAGCAAAACCATCATTCCATTGCTTTGCATCTTATTTAACTATTATCCAGAAAACAATTAGAAGGACTGCAGCATTGTCAGGTCATGCTGTTCCCACATGTCCGTCTCATACAATACTTTCACACAGTTTAGAAAATGCTATTTTTGCTGCAACACTACACCTAAGCTAAGAGAATGCCTGACAAGGGCTAGTCGTGGAGTTGTTCCCACCTTAAATGATCACAGACACAAAAGGTAAAATTCATACTGAATAACAGTGCTGGCTTACATATCGGAGTATATTTTATTTATATTTTATTTCTTGTCTCCCCTTAAAAATGATAGGAGGAAAAAAAAGGTCAATGCAAGTAATAAACAGGCAAACTGTAGTATTCGCTTGTTAAGGGTCTGCTCATAGAGCCATAGTTTATCAGAATATAAAAATAAATATGAAAATTCTGTTACAAAGTCAAAGGATGCAGCAATCATTTACTTATCACTCTAAAACATAATGCATTAAGATACCTGAAAGAGAGAGAAGAGATTATGAAAAGTTACAAGAAAGTGACAGTATTTGTGGAGATCAGGCTCCACCAAGGCCAAACAGTCTGTCCTGCTCGACTCTTGTCATATATATATATATTTTTACTTTTTAACCAACTGGGAGACCGCTCCGGTGACCGCGCTGCTGCCAAACTGACAGCATAACAACAA
The DNA here is from genome assembly GCA_026780845.1 of Petrocephalus sullivani. Taxonomy (NCBI): domain Eukaryota; kingdom Metazoa; phylum Chordata; class Actinopteri; order Osteoglossiformes; family Mormyridae; genus Petrocephalus; species Petrocephalus sullivani. Next base: position 8,526,464 of record JAODKM010000038.1, read on the forward strand.
CAAACGTGTTCTTTCATCTATGTAAACAGTACCCAAACCACTGTGGCCATTACAGTCACTGAGTATTGCTTTTGATATGTGCTAAACACAGCAGCCCTTAATTATACAGTCCCGTCCTTCTTCATCTGACCATATGTTATGCAGGTAATGACACAAATTTCCTCATCTGACTAAATTTCCCTTCAGTCTGATCGTTTTAATAATCAGCGTGGTAATTCTAAATGGCTGTGCCTCAGTTTCAGCCTGGATGCACGATGGTAATTTCAGAACTTCTCCGGTTCTGTGATTGTGGCTGTTTTAGGGCTGAGGTCAGACACCAAGTTGCCAGTGAGCCAGACACACATCAGTTTCCTGCAGTCCATCACCTCATCTCAGCGCCATAGTCAGCAAGCGGCTGTCCGCAGATATGCCCAGCCGCCTTATACCTCCACTTCTGACGCTTTCTCTGTTTAATTAGAAATGAGACTTAAGCCAAGTGAAACACAAAGTTTCTTCAAAAGTTCTCCTCGGGAGATGCTCCAGGCAGCCTCGTCTGATGCCTTCACCGTCACCTCTTCTCCAGCTAGGACTCCAGGAGCGAGTGCCACCTGCAGACCTGCTGGCCCCCAGTCTCCTTCATCTGGGCCCAGTGTGAAAGCTCCTCCTCCCCCGAGCTGTTGAGGCCCATGGAGAGCCAGCCCAGGCGTCCCCTGCGACTCATACCTCCGCGCTTGCAGTGGACAGACAGGACTAGCGTGACCTCTGACAACTGGAAAAGCGTCACCTGGAACACGAAGGTCTCCTGGTATGTGGGGTCAGGCTGGCCCCGGGTCACAGACGTCCTGCATTTAGAGATTGGCTGTCCCATGGAGTTCAGCATAGTCAGTTTCACATATGTGTCTGTAGGAGAATAAGTGGACATATTGTTAATATAAATGAGAATCTAGAATGTCATGGAAATACTGATGTAGGTATCGGCACATTTTCCAGCCCTGCAGCATATTATGTTTGGAAAATACCTGACCCCTGTATTCGGATGCACACGGCCTGGCATTTAATAATTCATTTCCATAAATAAGACAATTCCTGTGAAGTCCAACTTCACCTCTAAGGTTATTATATAAAATTTATTAGTGATCTACAGCAGCAAGTAGTAGAAGATGCTCATAATCATGAGACAGCAAACAGAGGCAATCTGAAATTAAGCCAGTTGGAGCTTAAGCCTTTGTAAGCAGAGCTATGCTTCTCCTGCCCTTTGGTGACCTTTGAAATTGGTTCATTAGAATCATAATTAGCTATACCTAGTAGGTAGATATTGATCATGTACACTACAAAGTCATGGTTAACTAAATGGTATGTTAACACTGAGCTCCATGATTTGTTGCTAAAGATATTAAAATTAATTTGCTTGTAACTAAGAGTTAGTTTGAGATTAATTAATACATTAAGTAAGAGTAGGTTTATAATTAATTAAAAGTATAATAGTCTACTATTTGTGCCCCCTCAAGTAAAGTGTCACCCATGGTACTAGACTGGCAGATGGTCTCTGGCTGTGGTTCTTCTGAGGAGTACGTGATGATCTGTAGACCAGTATTTCCCAACACGGTCCAGGGGGACTCACAGACAGTCCCAGTTTTTGCTCCCACCCAGCTCCCTACCTGGAGCAAATACATGGACTGTCTGTGGGTCCCAGAAGACTGGGCTGGGAAACACTGCTAATTTCCACAATCCTAAAAGCACTTGGGAGTACCGCTTATGGGTCTACATAATGTGGGAACCTAGAACACAATCCGGTCCCATTAGAACCATCAGTACTGAAGCAAAAAAACAAACAGCGACTAGTGCATCTGTGAGAGAGGCAAAAGGCAGACACAGACACGAGGGCAGGCGAGGCAGAACACTTACCTCGGATGATATAAATCTGCCCACCTACTACGTGTTTCAGACAACAGAACAGCCCATCTGACAGCAAGGGTTAGAAAACAGGAGAACAAATGACATTTCAAAGGAGGAAGCGGCAGACGGGAGAAGAGTTGAACAGGAGAGTCTAAAACAGGCAGGGAATTCGGGGGACATCAAACGTGCTGGAGATGAGAAGAGTTTGCTAAAAAGGCCATCATTTGCAAAAAGATGTCTGCACATACAGTACAAGCAGGGGCACAGGGGAGATCTTTGATGTGGGGGCACTGAACAGTAAGCAAAAGGTCTCAGCTTTTAAGCTTATCCAGCCAAGATCAAGGGCTCTGTCCCCCCCGTACCCCCCATCATCTGTGCCCCTGAACACAAGTCAAATGTCTGAACACATCTACAATAAACCATTTGTTTTTGACAAGGTAGTGACCATAAGACCACTTCAAGGCTATGTAAATACTGTATTATCTGTTTTGTAAAATCCAAAACCTGAGAACATTTTTAGATGTTGAAAACTTCTCTTATATCACAATATTGGATGTATATTACTTCATTCAGGCCTTTTACAATAAGGTATATAATATGCAGTAAAAGCAGGTGTGTTCAGACTTTTCACTGGTGCTTTTTAAATAAAAAAAGTCTTTTTAACTGTATATTGCCACAAGACAGTAAAGACTACACTGTCTTTACAATGTCAGAGATACCAGCTGTTCAAATTGATTTAAAAATGTGTATTATATGTCATTAAGCTTGACAGTCCAGTCATTTAACAAGGGGGAATCAGCATTGCACAAAACTGTGCCATAAAATGTGAATGCACTTAGAACCCATAGCCTGACATCACATAATACTAATGTTGTGGCATGCGAAGCCCGCGCGGTATTTCCGAAGCACTGATAACCCAGTCACTGGCCCCCAGAACCGCGGGGAAGGCCACACTTACTGGGCGGCTTTTCAGCGGCCATGTTTTTGAAGTGGCTGCCCTTGATGACCTCCACGGAGAGGCAGCCCGTGGAGGCGTTATAGAGGAGCCCCACCAGGATCTCGGCGGCGGCGGCCGCGTGTCCCGTCGAGCGGAAGGACGGCGTCCCGTCGCTGCGGGTTATGCTCACCAGCGACCCGCAGCCCTGACGGTCAGCCCACAAGAAGCCAAGAGTGACGGGGGGAACAGCCAAGCGCACACAAAGGAAACGCTAACTTTAGCTACTACCAAAACATGCTCTCAAGGAATAAATTACCAGCACGGAGAGTTCTTTTTCATCTTCCCGGTTTAGCCAATGGCCTACTTTCCGGAAACATTACGAAATGTGCTGCCACTTTAACAATGCCTGGCAGTCCTCCAAGAGTTTCCCCAGGTAGGACATCATTTTTATTTATACTTACACACAAGAACTGAAAGTTTCTAAATTTTTAGCTCATTTTTTTGCCCGCCTGTCATTAGACGCCACATTTCAGCACACACAGTGGCTGCATCTGACTTCTTAACCTCAGTGGCTTCAATATATGAGATTCTTGACCTAGCTGATTATTTTTCCTCTTATTCTGAAGTTTGTCCAGAAACATGTAGGCCAGGGCTGCCCAGCCCTGCTCCTGGAGATCTACCAGCCTGCACAGCTTAGGTGTGGCCCGAATTTAATACACCTGCTGCAGACAATCAGGGCTTTCAGCAGCATCTCTGTATTAGAGCCAGATACATTAACAAAGCTGGGCATAACTTTTATTTGCACCCTACGTAAGCAGCCAGGAACTAGGATATTATCACCTCCTTACCAAGAGGAATGTCATAAGCTTTGTGAATTTACACACACCCCCCTGAGGGGGGCGCTGTTCCATGACCCTCACCGTGGGGACACATCCAGGCTCCAGAGTGACAGGCAGGGCTACCTTGCCCTGCAGGTTGAGCTTGGTGAGGTGGAAGACCTTCTCGCCCAGCACCTTCTCGGTGCGCATGCGTCGCACGCTGTACAGGCGGAAGCGCACGGCGTAGTTCCCGATGGCATCCTGCTCCACGGGGCTGAAGCGGAACGTCTCGGTGAAGACCGGGCAGGGCCCCCTCTGCACGCCCGTCTTGGCCCGCTGCTTCTTGGTGGGGAGCAGCACCAGGTGCACCTGCCAGGCCACGTTGCCGGCGCTGCAGAGGGCTGGGATGTCCGTGGCGGCTGTTACCGTCACCGCCAGCCGCTGTTCCTGGGAGTCGTAGTCAAAAGCCACGTCCAGAGTGCCGTATTTGGCCAGGGGTTCTGGCTCATAGCCTACGGGGAACTGTAGGGCCGCTCCGCAGGCTGGGGCATTCTGGATAAAAACACAAGAACATATCTTAGAGGCTTTAGACGCTTTAAACGTAGCGAAATACATATTTAGATGTAAACCGACAGTAGGCCCCGCTCTCAGTGTCCTGTGTAGAATAACAGCAGCTGGAGACAGAAAAACGCAGTGTCACGTTTGGACCAACCGGAAGTGCTGCTGTGTGGAAAGAAACATACGGTATATTATTTATGGCGCTTTCCAACGCCACCAGGAACCGGGCTGTACACGACCCATTCTGTGAATGGACCATGACCCGTACCTGTGCTGACAGGTCTGCTTACTAGAATCCGAGCTGGTCGCATCACCACCATCTCACTAGTTGAAAGCACAGAGATAGTGGCGATCTGGCTAGATAAACATGGATTATTTGAAGGACATAATCCCACTAGCGTTGATGCTAACATAACACACTGATTCTCACAGACGTGCTAGTGGAAATTAGCACATACTTAAAAAGAAAACAAAGAAAAAAAATTGCACATACAGTAATAACCCATAATGTACCGTGTGTGAACATTAAATAAGAGGCTCTTTGCTTTATGTCACTGTTGCTCTCCAAACCCAGCAACACTTTAACAGCGCAAACCCTTCTGTAGTGGAAAACCAAAGTGAGCTGGAACCGCGCTGTACCTAATTTCTCTTCCCAGTACAGCTCGGGTATGGTTCGGTTCCGGTGCCATCAGACTCAGAACAGGCTTTTTGTGTAAAACATTAACACTGTATGTTTATGAAAGTTATCCTCCCTTTTCTACACAAAGACTGACAGACAGATATTAAAGGCAGCTTTGTGTTGATTTATGACAGAGAAATAGACATTTATGACCTAATATAAAGAAAATCCTGCACATTTTACAGGCCTCTCTATAATTTATTTACATGATCAATTTTACCACCACATACCATTGTCTCAAAAACACTAACCATTCCCGACCCTATGTAGGGGGGCTTCCGTCCCTCTTAGGATCAAATGTAAAATTGTCCCCTGACACACTACCGTGTTTCCGTAGCACCATCTCTAATGAGGTGAGCAGCCGTGCTTGAGGGATCGGAGAAGGGGGTTACTATAGGACGGTCAGACATTTGGGGTAGACTTTGAGCGTACTGTCGATCAGGACAGTGGTCGGGCGCTCACCTCTGGGCTGAGGACCGCGGTGCTGTCACTCGGAACATCCTCTTCATAGCCCTTGGTGAGGTAGTTCTCCATCTCCAGATCGGCGCTGGCTTCACTGAGCGACAGCTCCCGGGTCCTGCTGAGGGCCCTGCCGCCAGGCTCGCGGGACGGCCTACAGTGGGCGACACCTGCGTCAGAAGGCATGCGGGACATGCGCAGAAAGCCGTCCTCGTCCTGATACGGGGGCGGCTGGAGCTCATCCAGTGTGGGGATTCGCCTCATCCGCTGGATGCCATTGACTGCAAATCGAGAGCCAGAGAGTCAGGCCATGTGTTACTCGTTACCAAGAACCTTTCTGTTTGTAAAGCCTGTGAAGTGAGACCTTCAAAACATGCACGTCTACAACAGCAGGAGATTGAACATCTGACAGCAAGGTACTGTAACACACAATTTTATAACCTTCTGTTCCAGTAGGGGATGCTAGTGTGCAAAAACCCAAACATCTCCAGTTTTAAGTTTCCATAAAAGTGTGCCTGTGCATTAAGTGTGAGTAAAAGAGTATAAAAGAATGGGGTATATGGGCATGCATGAGGGCCAGTAAAATATATGCATGCATGTATGTAAGGATGGGTGAATGCATGGATTAGAGATAGAGAGAGGAGGTTATATTAGTGTGTATATAGTGTGTATACATATAGTTATGCATGCATCTGGATGCATGTGTAAGAGTACCTATGAGTTACAGTCAGAGGGTATGTACAATACTGTGCAGAAATCTTAGGCAGTCAAAGAAAATTTCCAAAGCTATTTAGTACGTGTATATTTGCTCAGAATAAACACAATTTAAAAGAACAAATGCAAATTAAGAGTAACAGAGTAAAAAAATAAGCAATAGTTTTGTAATGTTCTCCAAAAATTTACCGATACCTAGCTGGATGGCTGTAAGAACACCAACTCTCAAACCTCTCCTCGGGGGCACCCCCAATCATTTCTTGTATTTGTTACATTTCACCACCACCTCATTCAATTCATTAATTTAATTAGTTAAATTACTGAATGAGGTATTGATTAGCCAAACAACGTGTGCTATTGGTCGGATCAAAAAAATTCTCTGGTGTACTGGATACTTTGACAGACATAATATTATAGTTTTACGTCAAGATGAGTATCATTTCTACATGATTCTCTTAGATTAGCTAAGACTTTGCACAGTGCTGTATATCGCTGTGTACTGCAGACGTCTCCGGACTCGTCTCTGACCCTCTCCAGTGGGGTCCATGCTGCTGCAGCTCTTGTTCTCAGCTGGCACAGAGCTGTACTTTGGTCTCGCCTCCGGGTAACAGTTCTGCCGGGGCCAAGGTGCCACCCATCGCTGTACGCCTTCCAGCTGTGGTCTTCTTTCCTCATCCTCACTATCTGAGGAAGAGCCCAGAAGGTCTTTCTCTGGTACAGGGAAAAACAGTCTGCATGTAATTAAGGAGTTGCTTTTTGTGGAAAAAACATGACTAAAATGCATTTGCTTACTGTTTCCCTAAACATTTTATTAGACATGTAGCTTGTAAGCATCGATTGGTGCCAGGCTTGCATGCACTAGCAAACTTCTATGATGACAGCAATTATTGCACCTATAAATGTTACAATAAATTAAAAGAACAACCTAACTATGACAGTAATCTTCCCAGCAATATTAATTACAATAGAGCAAGAGTTATATTCAACTTTATTCCTTTTAATCAAACTAATGTCTGAACTAATATTAAACATGTTCCTCTGGAGATTCTGCTTAGCCTTGATTATGGCTCCATGAGTTTGCAAAGGCATGCCTATGAAATCAATGTGCCGTCTCAGTACAGCACCACCTCCATCTGAGATCAAAGACAGCTCCAGGAGGCAAAAAAGAAGGAAGCAGACACTGCCAAGGACAACTCAGCGATAAGATCTACCTCCAGCAGGTCAGAATCAGAATCAGAAGTGTGAGCAGACTGGAGGATAAACTGGAGGAGTGTTACGCTGTAGGAGGGTTACACTGGAGGAGTGTTACGCTGTAGGAGGGTTACACTGGAGGAGTGTTACAGTGTAGGAGGGTTACACTGGAGGAGTGTTACCGTGTAGGAGGGTTACACTGGAGAAGGAGCTCATTGATAGCCTGGAATTGGGGCACAGCATTTCACCAATTGCTGGATTTTCTATCCCTCTCTCCTCCTTACATAGGTCTGTGGAGCTCCCTGAATCCACTTTATTTGACTCTTCCTAGTTCTTTTGACTGCATTTGGGTATGTCCGCCCTGGATTCCCATGTGAGGTGATGTTCACCTCAGAACTTGTTTTGTTCTTTCTGCTTGAGCTTCTATCATTAAGATGTGTGATGGATGACCTAGCCGGTTATTGCTTGGTTAGCCCTTCTGGCCACCACCTCTATCTCAGCATCATCACCCCTCATGGTGGGCGACGAGTCTCTCTCTTTTCTGGCAGGATCCAGAATTCTGGAGCCTTGGGGTTTCTTCACAATAGCCGGGTCCGAAGTTGCATGGCCCTAGGAGTCAGTTATATTTTACTGGTATTTGTTTTCGCGAATATGAAATGATTCTTCCTCTTCTTGCCTTTGTTCAGCTAAATGAAATGCTTGAACACCGTGACCTATTTCTAAGCTTCCCTTCTCTCAGATTTCTGAATCACCCATAGCAGTCTTTCTAGAAGAGTGCAGGCGTTCACAGTTTGCATGGACTCTTAGAGGGCAAGTGTTGCTAGTTGTGGCTTGTGGACTCTGTTGGCGCTCATCTGTCCCAGGCTTGCACACCTGTAGCGTAGCAACCTCTTCCTGCTGGCTGAACTGCACCTTGCTCTTGATGGCCATGATCTGCTCTGTCAGCTGGTAGTTTACAGTCAGAGGTGGGTAATTCAGGTCCAAAGAGTAAAAATCCCGACCAGAGTTTTGTTTCAACCAACCAGCTGAGAATTAAGAGTCTCAATCACAGAGTGCTCAAGTAGTTGGTTGAAAATCCTGGTCTGGATTTTTACTCTTTGGACGTAGATTACCCACCTCTGCTTACAGCGTACGTAGCATCTCCCACAACACCAGTCAGGTCACCCATGGCATTGGAGACAGAATTCGGGATAGAGGAGACAGAGGACAGGTTCTGCCTAAAGTTTTAGAAAAATGCCATGTGGCCCCCAAGCATGTCTCCTGAGCCCAGGCTCACTGAGGAAATGTCCAGTCACTTTTTTTTTTATTTCAGATTGTCATGGAAACCATGGGCAGAGTATTGGAGTCTTGCATAAGTGGCATCCTGAGGCTGTTCTGGATGGCTTCCATATAAATGCATGGACATGATTAGTAAGACAGAACATGGACATAAGGTTACAGCCACACTGTGCCAGGATATGATGATAATTTGCTGCAAAAATCATTAACCAGGATAATTATATTTTAGGCTTCAGGAAGTATGATTAATTAGAAGTAATGTGTTAATGTTTCTCAGAAAACAGCTTTTTTATATGAAGATTTCATTCCAGTCTTGGGACTATAGACATTTTTTTGGAGAATCTCAGATCTCACATCTCTTGAGTTCATGTTGAAAATAATGTTTTCAGTAAATTACAGCAGAAAAGCCTAAAAGAATCAACCATTGAAGAGACTATAACAAGCTTTATCTGTGTGATAAAATTACAATTTACCAACAATAACTTATTCCTTAAAGTCAATTGATTTTAGTCATTCCACATGTGTCAGCTTACAATTTCCTAAAAAAATATACACCCCTTTCTTATGGCTATACACATGCACACAAACACACACACACACACACACACACACACACACAAACACAATGAACATAAATGTATACAAGTATACAAATGTATACAATATCCTAATGTCTAGGGACACATAGAAATGTGTTTGTCATTCTTACAACTTACCTTTAGAATCCTTGCTGTTCCTTAGTTCAGAGTCCAGGTATGATGCTTGACTAGCAGAGCTGATTGATAGTTTCTTGCTCACGTACAGAAAAAATAGAATAACCAGGAAAGTAAAAACAGCTATGGTAATCAAGAATCCTAACACCTCCGGGGACACTGAAGAAAAACAGAGAGAGGGTAATGGTAGAGTGAGCTGTGTCATGAAAAGCAGGAAAAATGTAAGGTTAACATTACAGCTTATTGCATTTATAAAATACGTAGCCCCATAAGATGACTAAATGTCTTTGAGAAATAGACACCTTAAAGAAAGAACTGACACCAGCTTACCATTCACAGCCCACAGTGCACCATCTGTCTGTTTACATGAATCCGCTAACAGAAATTCACATCCTTGTTTCGTCTCTTTGCTGTTGTTGACACACTTCGCGAAACAAAAAAAAAACTCTTTTGCATGAATTTTCTTCAAACTAAAGAAGTCAAAACTGACAACCACATGGCGTTGTCCCAAAACTGCCAAAAGCATCAAGGATCAATATCAATCTTAAAGGAGGGAAACTGCACAACACACAATGTTAGTACATGTAGACGGTGAAGTCTATTTTGCCACTGAGACTCCAGTTGCTGCTGTTTTGGGAAGGGGAACACAACAGGACACAGGTGGTGGGATCTGTCACATGACACCCTAAGGAGCTGTCCAGCATACGTGCCCTTCCCAGATCACTTATTGATGAGACCCCTGTAACCTTAACCTTGTTCCACAAACAAAGCACCTGTACTTTTCCTAAGCCGACCCTAACAAGAGGCTTTAAAATTAATTTTAAAGCCTCTTGTTAGGGTCAGAAATGGGTCAGAAATGCACTCATAGCCATGGTTACAGCAGATTGATAATGATGATCAATTGTGCAGCAAAAGCTTTGCTGTAATGGTAATGCAATAATGCCTTGTGGTGTAAATGCTATGCCCCTTTGCCACCAGCTGTGACTGCACGCTGTTACATGTGACAGTCGTAGCAGTTAGAATGTTGAAATATTGAAAGAATGGGCACTATCACCCAGGGCTATCGTGAATAGACAACGAAAATGTTTCAAAATTTTAAATCAACACATTGGTTTTTTACATTATTTTAATGATGTTAAATTTTTGATTTTTGAAACGTTTCAATTCACTATAACAAATTGCCCAGAGCATCACACTGCCTCTGTCAGTTCCCCATTTCCCATAATGCATCCTGGACAGGTAAGGCTCTGTTCGCCATTTGTATCAATGACCCTTGGGCATCTATGACCCTGTTGCCAGTTCACCGGTTGCCCTTCCCTGGACCATTGTTTGGTAGGTACTGACCACTGCATACTGGGAACACCCCACAGGACCTGCTGTGTTCGAGATGCCCTAACCCAGTCATCTAGCCATCATAAACTGGCCCGTGTCAAAGTCTCTCAGACCCTTATGCTTGCCCATATTTCCTGCTTCCAAGACATCAACTTCAAGAGCTGAATGTTCACTTACGTAATATAAAATGACACCACTGACAAGTGCCAAAATGCATTAATACAGAACTGTTATTAGGTTGTCGAAACTTCCTGTGCAGTTACACAAAAATAATCAACACCCATGTGACATCTCTGGACCATTAAGAAAATAGTGTTCACCGTACTCATGGTAAATTCAAAGTTATCCACGTCAGCTGTCAGCGGTTCTAATGTTATGGCTGATTGGTATATATCACACTACAGTTTATTCATCATACAAGTATAAATATTTGGTAGGAATCAGGTTGTTTGCTGTAATTGGATTAAGTTTTACTATAATCCTCTGTTCAAGCTTGCCACCTACTTGGAAAAGTTAGCTGATCTTCACCTAATTTTCACATTATTACAATAATCTCTGGGGTGAGACTTAATGAATTAAGTTTAAATGGCCCAGGAATTGTTGCCAGGTAAGCCATACAGAACAATGTACTTTATTGTTTGGCACTGTTTGTATTATTTTACACTGCTTGCATCGGTTCGCACTGTCTTGTATTGTTTTGCACTGCCTTGTACTGTTTTTCACTGTCCTGAATTGTTTTGCACTGTCTTGTATAGTTTTGCACTGCCTTGTATTGTTTTTCACTGTCTTGTATAGTTTAGCACTGCCTTGTACTGTTTTTCCGCTGTCCTTAATTGTTTTGCACTGTCTTGTATAGTTTTGCACTGCCTCGTATTCATTTTTCATTAAATTGTATTGTTTTGCACTGTGTTGTTTAGTGTTTTGTAAATGAGTGAGGCTGAAATAGTATGAAATCCAATGCACCTGTTGTACATGGCCAAAAAGACCATTAATGCTGAATCCTGAACACACATTTGTTAAATTGAGATGCTCCATTTTACACACACTCAAAATCTAAAATGAGTGATATCCTTCCCTACAATTATGCAAAATATGCCATTCATTACTCATATGCTGAAACAGATCATACATCACATCACAGAAGAGAGTAACCACAGACATGAATGGCAATGCATATACAGGTAGTTACTGTCCTAGTGTCCTAGACAGGAAGATTCCTAAGCCAGCTTTATAACTTAAAACTGCAAGTTACTTTGGATAAAAACTGTTTTATGGAACAATTTATACTAAATAAATATAATTTATACTAAACAGATACTAAATACCAAATAAAAATGGACAGAATCTCAACACAGAAATTAACTGAGTCTATAATCCCATTTTTGGATTTCAAAAAATCTTGTACTGAACTGAGCAAATCTATCTGCATATATATACAGTACTGTGCAAAAGTCTTAGGCAGTCAAAGGAAATGTTTAAAGCAATTTTTATGCGTAGTATGTGTCAATTTGCTCCAAATAAAAACACAATTGATCATTATTTAAACTAGGGACTGGGGGGGCAGGGAGGTTAGTTAAAAACGAAAGTGGGGGGAAACGGAAAGCCCCAAATAATA
>JAODKM010000038.1:8538732-8548846 GCA_026780845.1 Petrocephalus sullivani
CTCCCCAAGCGAGCTTGATGGGCCGAATGGCCTCCTCTCGTTTGTATATTTCTTATGTTCTTATGTTCTTATTACAGAATATGAAAAGTATAGTATAGTATATACATATATATAATATTGTTATTAACATATACAGATTTCACCTCATGCAGAACAACTTATATTTCTCTAATTTCCAGGATATCGTCAACATTATCATAATCCCTATAAAAATTAATTTAATTCTGCTCACACAGCAAGATGCCCAGCCAAGGGGATATAAAGTCAGGTCAGTCTTACAAAGCATTAAGGAAAACATTTCAATTTGATTTGTTGTATCGATTTAACAGAATGAAATAGCACCAATCGCCGGTAAAAAATAATAATAATAATCATGCTCTAGAGCTTCAAAATTCTGACCTGATACTTCTGTTAAGGATGGTCAAATAGGGAGAAGCAGGTCACAAAATAGCTATAAACAAATACAGTGTAGCTACTTGGCAAAAAAAAACAGAAACAACAGAAATGTACTTTCATCCTCCAATAACTTTTCCTATTCAGGATCACAGGGAGGCCTGGAGCCAATCGCAGGCAGCACACCCACCCACCCAACCTATAGCAGCTTATCTGCTGCACACCTTGTCTCTCTAATCAGAAGGTCACCGTTTCAAGCCCCACAGCTGGAAAAGTAATTTCACCGTTGGGCCCTTGAGTGAGGCCCTTAACCCCCAATTACTCCAGGAACTGCCTAACCCTGCTATCTCAAAATAAATGTACGTCACTTTGGAGAAAAGAGCCTGCTAAGTAAATGTGAAATGCGTGGCAGATTCAGGTGATACGCTGACTTTACTACATATGCTGGCTCAGTTCTTCTGTTCCTCGGGTGAATCTCGATATGCGTTCTTGACTATACTAGTGTTCTCGTGTACCCAGTTTACGTCATCCTCCATCGCTGGAGACCAGTCCCAATACCAAGATCACAAGAACAGAGGACGGTAAATATCCCCGGATGTCTTTCTTGCTTGTGTCCTTGCCAAATGAGAAAAAAATCCCACGATGCATTGCGCAGCAAGTTTGTTCTTGGAAGGCAAGGTAGTAAGAACGATCTTGCCAAAACCACAAGTACGATCTTTGTGTTCTCTCTATTGAGATTCACCCCACGTCACCATATAAGATTGTTTATTAATTTTTCTCGATTCTCATAAACATGTCCGGACCCTTCATGTCCAAGCCAACAGTAGCTGGCTGACACCTGCTCCAGCTTCCGTGCGTACCCCCCCCCCCCCCCCTCGCACAGGCAGCACCATGCCTTTCATTTGTTTTCAATCCACCCCCAGGTTTTTGCTTGTTTGTTTGTTTGTTTTTTACAAATTGTTCATGGAGCCATCCTAAAAATTAAGGTTTGGTTCCTTCCTAACATTCCAGTGTCATTAAGCAGGAGTTACAGATAAATTACCTACCTATCCATCCATCATCTAAAAACTTATCAGAGTTAGTGTCATGGGAGTCCTGTAGCCTATTCCAGGCAGCATAGGCCAAAGGGCTGGGGTGTATTTTTTTAAAGAAGTTAAAAGTTTTATTACATTTATCAAAAGAGAAACACAAAGTTATAAAGACATTTGTGTCACATAAGATTGTGCCCAGTATAAGCAGCACTTCTCCTCACCATGTCCTGGAGTCACTGATTGTACTCCGATGTGAAATTACGGTTGGCATAGAAATGGTATCCAAGAGCTTAACATCTTGAATCATTCGTACCCGCACTCGTACTGCAGCATGCCCACTCATAAGCACTCTCAGAAGCCCTCCCACACATCAGAATAATCACCCAAAATTACATGCGCACACCCACCAAAATCAGCATTTTAACAACACAGAAAAAACAGTGCTTGACTTTCTAATTATCTCGGAACTTCTCTGAAACAAACTCCAAAATGGCGAAAAAAAAAATATTCCAAAATCATGTTCTGGGTAACACTGTAAAATGGAAACAGGCTCATTAAGTCACACATTTGGGGCTGGCACACATAACTATCCTCAAAAGCATTTTCCATTTAATGGTTTTGTTTAATTCAGCTGCTTAACCAGAGAAAGAAATTACCTTAAATACAAACATATATAAATGTAGACATCTGGGTCTCCAGACCCAACACACACACACACACACACACACACACCGTCACACACAAACAAACAGTTGTATGGATTTACACGCCTCCCTGTCTCCTTACCTTTTCTGGCACAGATCAGCTCATGGACTCCACAGTTCCGCTGTCCTCCTGGGGAGAAAACAGAATACTTACAGGCTGTGGACAACCCCTCTCTGCTAGCCTGCTTCAGTCACCTATCCGTTTCTGCTTTGGTGAGGCCGCACTGTGAGGCCCAGGGCATTAAGGGCGGCCACATGCCTTATGCGTCTACCATCGGGCCTCCCCAGGACCTCTGAGTACCAGAGGGACGGCATCTCTCAGCTGGCTAGGATGCTGTGCCCCGTAACCGTGCTCGACGGAGTGAATTCATTACGGGCCCTTCAGCAAGGTCCTTAAATTCCCCGTTGCTCCATTTCAGTTGCATATTGCTTTGGTTAGATTAAGCAGCTGCTAAATAAGTAAATGTACAGTATGTTGTAAAGTGCAGAGGCAGAGACAGAAAGTGACACGCTTAGCTGCCCTGGAGGTCAGCAGGTTGGCTGTAATGAGAAAGGCCAACAGTAAATCCAGCAGCTTTTACATCTCCCTGACCCATTTCTCTCTCCTTAGCACATACCTTCAGTTTAATCCCTTAAATAAGGTTCTTTTCAATTATACTGAGTTTCTGGTTTACAAACAGCAAAAAAGCTACATTATAATGTACAGTAACAAACGATTCAGCCACGATAGTGTGCCACTTTGAACAAAAGTGCCTGCTAAATAAATAAATGCAATAATGTACATTCATGTTGTTTTGCCATAATTTGAATTTAAATACAATGCAGCTGCAACTCTCTGTTTAGTACACTATAAATCTATTCAGGTCGCTTACAATATTTAGAATCCATAAATCATTAATATGGGCTACTTCCCGGACAGTGTTTTCCCCCTGGTATCCAATTCCAGCTGCTAAGTCCTGTGATTCTGCAGCCTTGCATTCTGTTACTGGACAATAGGTGTTCTCTCCCTGCTCTCCTCCTCGTGCTTCAACCTCTCCTCCTCTGCTCTGTGGCAGCACCCTTCAAAATCTAATAACACTGAACTGAGAAATTAGTACAGTACTACACTGTAAGATTACATTACATTACATTACAGAACATTATACAGCTACATTACTGCATGGCACAGATCAAAGATACCATGTACCTGGTCTGGTGCATTATGGGTATATAAAGTTACATTCTTAAATTTGCCCTTTTCTTGCTAAATTTGTAGTGCAAACAATACATATGCAATATATGCAATATGTAGTCTGCAAGGCTAGTCGGAACGGTGAAGGCCTGATAATGGCAGGGATCTGCAGGATTATGGCCCTGGGGAGTCCTGGCTTAAAAATGCCATCACTAGGAATTTCTCTGCCAGCCCAAAAGTACCAGTTAAGACAATAAAAGACTCATGGACAGTTTCAGCCAAACACAGACAGAGCACACAGGTCTAAACCTGCTCCAAGAAAGCCGAAAAACAGACTCGACAATGCTGAAAAGTACACAGCACTTCAAGAAGACTATTTGTCTAAGGCAACGTTTATAACATTCGGATAGTGTGCCAGGCTGAATGTGAAGCACATGTAGGTAAGTGTGACGAGGGCAGTCATAATCGACGTTTGACTCGCACGACTGCATGCAAATGCAAGCCTGTTTATGTGCAAATGAAATTAAATTGGAGGTTGAGTGTTGCAATTTAACGTACCGTACATTGTGAAAAAAGGCTTACTGTGTAAATAGTTTTTATTACATCTCAATGGTTAACTAATACACATGAGAAAAATTAGCTTCTTGTGAAAATCAGCCCGGCCAAAAAGGACGATGCACACTGTAATATTTAGTTGGACCGCCCTTAGCTTTGATTATGGTGCACACTGGTCCATGCATTGTCTCCATGTGCTTATGCAACATCACACCACTTTTTTCCATCCAGATGCACTCATTTTTCACAGAGATCTTGTGAGTTGAACCACTGCGTAAAGTCTTCTTCAGCACATCTCAAAGACTTTCCATGGGGTTAAGGCCAAGACTCTGTGGTCACCAGTTCACATGTGAAAATAATTCCTCATGCTCCCTGAACCACTCTTCAACAATTCGAACCTGATCAATCTCGTCAGTCTCATCCTGTAATATGCCCATGCCGTAAGAAAATAAATAATCCATTGATGAGATAACATTCAGTAGATTCAGATACTCAGCTGACTTCATTTTACTGCTGCAAAGCCTCCCTGAGCTGTAATAATGATCCAGTCATTGGCTTTTAAGTATTTGCTGATCGAAATTCTATTTTTCTTTAGCCGGGCAGTACAATTTTAAAAGCCAGAAATTGTATATAAATGTACAATTCCTGCCGTTGTTCACTTTTGCACTTGTAAACAAAATCGCCACATTCTGACAATTCTAAATATTCAAATTGTTAGAAAATCTAAAAATGATTAAATATTTTTTGATCAAACAGTCTCTTAAACTGGGAAAAAACGTCCTTTCTTCATTTTCAGTCACGCATTTGTATAGGCCAACTATATATAACTACACTGAGATACTGTACCAAAAAATGTTTCCGAGAAACACATTTTGATATTATTACAATACAAAATAGCCACGTGTTATTAATTAAAAAGCGATTTATACCTAGGCACACTTACACAGGCTGCATTCTGAATATTGCATGTGGCTCGAAGTGATTTGTTCAAAGTAACAGTTAAAGCAGGAAAATAAAACATGCGAAATACAAATAAAATCGGACTATTCAATAAAAAAATCATAAGACATCCTGGATTATATATAATTCATTTGCCAATCATTACACTGAATGGCGTGAGGTCTCCTCCTTATTATATGCACAGATATTATATCTAATATAAAAATCGTAAAAGTTCTAACGCGCTCCTTTTCCAAAGGCAGAGACACAAGCCGTTATCCAAATGGACAGCTCGTAAAAAGATGCAATAAGTAGTCTATGAGACACGAAAACACACAAAACGGTTGCATTTTGCCGTTATGTACTTTCATAGGTGTACGGATGTCCGAAATCAAACCTGCATCTTAAATCTCACAATCAGAAACGACTGACGAAAATCAGTCACTAAAAACCAGCTCGACTGAGATTTTTAAAATATAAAAATTAGATATAAACGGAAATAAACGCCACGGATTTAGATTATATTACGTTATCTTTCGTTTCGATCGAATCACTGTCAGGACTCATCAATTGGAGGTGGACCGGTACCGGCCTACTTACCATCAATCGCCATGATGTTCCGTTTCGGGTCCAACCAAGCCGAGTGATAAAGACGGGGGAGTGAGCGATCAGATTTAGTGCAGAAAATGGTGCGTCCTGTTCTAACATTTGCTCGTTCCCCCAAGACACACCGATGTCCGGTGACGGGGAGGGGACTAGGAGGAGGGCATTCATTCCACGCACACATGGTGTGGGGTGCATTTTCAGACACTTGCGCTGTAATTATTATTTTTAATTGTGAGCGAGTACGGCAATGGGAAAATCATGATTATAACTTTTAACCATTCAATGCGAATAGAAAAATTGCGTGCAATACTCTGCACAGTTACAATTTATTGCCGTATAAAAGTCTTTTTACCATTCTGAATGTTTGCTGCAGTATCTGTCTGTCCATCCATCTGTCTGTCTGTCCGTACATCTATCCATTCATCCATCTAATCAATCTATCTATCTGTCTGTCTGTCTGTCTGTCCATCTATCATTCACCCATCTAATCTATCTATCTATCTGTCCGTCCATCTATCCATGCATCATCTAATCTATCTATCTGTCTGTCTGTCCATCTATTTATCCATTCATCCATCTAATCAATCAATCTATCTGTCTGTCTATCCATCTAACCATCTATCTATCTATCTATGTTTCTATCTACCTATCTGGAAAAGATCCCGATATAGTCTGCAATGCTCTGCACATTTTCCTAATTCTAATATCATAAGAGCATCAGCATCATCTTCATCACTGCCAGCCAGCACCCATCACTGTAAAATAGCCTGCCCAGGTCTACATCGCAATGAAGTTTAATCTGAATTCAGCCGCTACCAGCTGTGACAGCTGTCAGAATGTCAACCTCCCCAGGCTTCTCTACCCTACCCCTACAGTCTTCGCCAGTGTGTTTGGAATAAGGGGAAATTGTCAAAATCAGTCCCTGAATCACAAGTGACCTAATGGAGATCTTACTGAGATATTTTCTGCTAACACCTCCTCTTGCTAACGTATGTTTCTCTCTCATGAAATCTGATTATATTTTTCTTCCCTTGACTCTTAAGAACCAGCCTCATACATCTGTAACTTTTAGGCAGTTGTGACAGTTCCCTGAGCCACACATAAGTGTAAGGCAATGTTTCCTGCTAAGTAGAAGCCTTCAGTGCCTTTCACCAGTGTTCCCCAATCCAGTCCTCGGGACCCAAAGACGGTCCACATTTTTGCTCCCTCCCAGGGTCCCAGAAGAACGGATTGGAAATCACTGGTGAAAGGCACTGAAGGCTTCTACTTAGCATTGCCCTTGACAGCCCTAGGCAGCTTTGGGGCGCACCGTCAGCAGAATGATCTATCATTTTCATTGTTAGCAAATACATAACAAGTTGAGCTCTCTTTGACTCTTAACCCAAATTGCTCCAGGGATGTTGGCAGCCCTTGCTCTCTGATCTTGCCAAATAAACATACAAATAATGTACAATTTCCAATAATGGGAATTTACCAGAGGTAAACATAAAATATACACATAGAAAACACACATATAAATATAACAAAATGTATACAAATACCCTTAGTCATACCCAGGTACACACAACATAAGGGATACTCCTCCAAGCACCTGCATTAACAATATTACACCTTTGAAGCTGCCGCTAGTAGTTCCAAATACGATTATTTTGAGGACAAGCATCTCTGCCAGTGTCCAAAGCCTGGGTAGAATCCTTTGTGACACCTCAACTGTTTGCTCTGTCACGTGCAGAGCTCAGTCTCTGAGCTCTCCTAAGCTCTTACAGCCGCTTGTTTAAAGGTCGGCTCAAAAAGTGTGTTCTAGGTTAGTCTGCCCGTGCAGGGCACAGGTATGCCACAGCTGTGCTTCAGGCCTGAGGGGGATGCTCTACTTAGGCTTACTCCCCAAGCAAGAGCAGATAGGACACATGCACTGGATTATGTACTATTATTAAGGTCTTCCAGGTTGTGGCACAGGTTCATTGTCATGAATGAAGCACCATTCTGTGTCTACATGCAATGCCTCTTTTGAAGCAGCTATATCTCTTCATAAGAGGTTTTCCCAGCATCAATGAGCTGGTCAATTATGATTTGGTCAGTCATGGTCAGATGATTGTGTAGCATGATAAAAAGTAAGCTGGACAGGAGCTAAGGGAACAGCAGCGCTTGCGAGCTGATGAATTCTCTTATGAGGAAACTACTAAGCCATTGATCAACTTCCCCTCTAAATGCCAATCCACTCCCTTACCAACCTAGTAGGGCTAGTGTAAACCCTCTTGTGTCTGTTAAAATCCCCATAGTTATATTCTACTGGTCACATCTGGGGCTGGAATGCATTTCAGCAGGTTACAGATCCGTGCCTGTGTCACAATGGTCATGGGTTTGAACCCCAAGGCCCGCAAAGTGCTTGCATCACCACTGGATCCTAGAGCAAGGGCCTTAACCCCAGTAGCTTCCCTCACGTGCCTTCCCTGGTCGTCTGTCACTTTGGACAATAGTATCTGCTACAGTGAGGCAAAAAAGTATTTAGTCAGCCACCAATTGTGCAAGTTCTCCCACTTAAAAAGACAAGAGAGGCCTGTAATTTTTAAGTCAATGTATGTGTGTGATCATCATCCCAGAAAACCGGGGTGTCATTAACGTCAATAGTTTGTCAGTGATCAGCCTCTTGTGGGCTTTTAATCTACATTGGGTAAATGTAATTTTGGGAAAAGTTACTAAGGGCACCAACAGTCCAGGTTGGGTATCCATACTTTATACATTTTCCTAACACTCTAATCTCATTTTTTCTTGCATTTGTAGTCTCTCTATATATTTGTTTTCTTGCTGTTTCGGATTAATTGTCATTGTTGACACACCACAGCAAAACCTGTCCTCCGCCTTTTAATCTATAAGTGACATAGTAGCAGGCTGTGAATTCAGCACCCAGGTAGCAGTGCTTGGGGAGGGCACCTGGGTGGGCAAGGATTTGAACCAGCAAGCTTGTAGTCACCACAACCCACATCCCTAGCCTTTAGGCCCCAACAATGCCCCAGCAAAGTTGCACTAGACAACCAAAACAACCAAAACTTCTTCCAACTATGTTTAACTGTAGGCACATCTCTATGTTGTAATCTCCTGTTTGTACCTTTGCTTGTCACTGGGGCTGTACCCTCAAGGGTCTGCCAAGTGTACCCTAGCTGCAGGTAAATGTACCTTTTAGTCTAATTTAAAACACAGAAATGGAACATCCCCAAGGTACAAATAACATTAATGTACCCCCAGTGGTGCAAAAATGTTCCTCACAGTCCATTTTTGTATCTTAAAAGGTACATTTACCCTTAAGGGTACAGCCCCAGTGACCAGCAAAGGCAGAAATTGCTCTTTTCTGACAGCGTACATGCAGCACCCCTACATCGGTGGTTGTTTTTTTAGGCCTCCTTTCTACATCAACAGTTTTAATCTTATATTCTAGTTAGCCTGGCTCTGCATGTGCATATTAATTTCAATAGTGTTTCCCAGAGGCACATCAGAATAGGACAATTATTGCATTCTTATTTGCCATTGTTATAGTAAATAGTAAAAATGCTCTTTTAATTGGCTTAAGTGCTGGGTTTACTTGAATTTGTATCGAGCCATCTTCCATGACATTTGTTGCAGTGTTCCTGGAGGGCGTAAGCAGGGGCACTGCGAGAGATTATGGGCCCCCCAGGAAAAATCTCACCTTGGCATAGCCCTGGGTAGATATTGCCGATGGAGGGGGTTGGAGACTTTGTCGACTGGGCATTGACGTTGGAGTTTGGAACCCTTACAAATTGCTGAGCCCCTTAAATCTACCAGGGCATCCATGCCTCTCCAGTGCCGTGGGGGTCAGGAAGAGGACACCCTGGATGGGATGATAATGATTTTAACTATATGAGTTAATGTTTAGTAAAAGGTTTAGCTAGTAATATATAATAAAATTTATTTGGTTTTATTCGGGCAGGCAAACAAGTGTTCTGTGGAAAATGATAAAAATCACTATAATTGCACTTGATTATGAGAGGGAACTATACTATTTTTCCACAACAAAAATAAAACAGTAACAAAATGAGGAGGACTAGCTTGCTACTGCTTTTAATATGTTTAATAAACTTAATCTCTCTGAACACTAAATAGACTCATTTTTAAAATAAATAAATAAAAATCTGAGTGACTTAGCCTTTCATGTTAACAAAAGTATACAGTGGTGTGATTTCACCTGAAGGTTTGGTTATCTACTTATGGCTATTTATTGATGAATTGGTTAGATGCCACATGAAAAATCAACAATTATATCATTCAAAAGACACCTAAAGATTACTTGTTTTCTGTGCAGAATTCTGGCCACATGTCTGGAAAATCCCTGGAGATGCATGTAGTTTTATTTGATTTCTTTCGTTACAGAGAAGATCACTATGATAGATTACATTTCTGTATAAATGCCAATGACAGCAGTGAGAGTGAGATATGCAACTGGTTGTACAAGTGCAGGAGATTTTGGTAATTGTTTCACAAAGTTTAAGTTTGTGAGTGTACTAATCCACTGTGCAAAGGACATAATTCACAGCAGCATGCAGGAAACTGTTTTACGGTCATCATATGCACATAACACATACATTATTACAATATACTATGTATCTCCCAGGGTTTTCTAACAGACTGTGGAGCCGAGCATTATGGGAAGGAAGCAACGCCCATCTCCATCCTGCGTAAGACCTCATTGAGAGAAGTTTCCC
>JAODKM010000038.1:8582853-8596830 GCA_026780845.1 Petrocephalus sullivani
CGCATCATGGATGTGCAGCCGACAAATCTGCAGCAACTGCGTGATGCTATCATGTCAATATGGACCAATATCTCTGAAGAATCTATGCCACGAAGTATTAAGGCAGTTCTGAAGGCAATAGGGGGTCCAACCCTGTACTAGCAAGGCTTACCTAATAAAGTGGCCGGTGAGTGTATATTCCATGGTTGCTAAAGTATTCCACTGTCATGTTTCAAAACAAGCACAGATGACTGACTAACAAGCGTAAGGTACTCAACGTGCAGAGGTGAGAGGTCACACCATCTGCGCCCTTCTGGGGTGGGCAGAAGGACCCAGAGATCTCTTTTGTTGGAATGGATTATCACATTCTAATGCGCTTCATGGTGTTTCATAATTCTCCGCTGAAAGTGGCAGCAGAAATGTCCAAACTCTTTGCCGCATGAGACAAGATAGGCGCGGCACTTGGGGGTTTGTCTGCAACTGACGAGCACAAGGGCTTTTTGAGAACATATTGTGCATCGCCCTTCTTCAGCCCGTGGGGGGGGCATCTATGCTGCAACTGATTAGTCCTCAGGGGCTCTACAGTGATGGTGAAGGAATAATGATCAATACACGAGAACATCATTTCGCTCACATCTCAGAATCTGGATCGATTATATCAATATCAGCACTCTAAACTGAATTCTAATCCAATTCTCTTTCAGAAAAGTCACCCTGTAGTAAGAGTTTCTATAGGGCATATTGAGTCATACAGGAAATTCATTATTGTTTTTTTAAATAGATATCTATATGTGAATACTATGATTTATTAAATTAATTATTCGGAATTCTTCATGAGAATTGATTCAGGAATAGACTAGGAAATTCTAGAAACCATTAGGAACCACTACAAACCATTATCAATAATGTTGCAAAAAAAAAGAGTTGGGAAATTTACAGATAATTTTGATTTACACCAATATGTGTATACACTCAACATCATGTTCTAAGACAAGTCTAGTATATCATAGTATATCTATTATATTAATGCAGGTCAAAGGTCATTCAAAAAACGGTGGTGTAATGGTACTCAAGTGGTGGGTTGAAACAAAATCCTGATCTGGATTTACTTTCTGAACATGAACTCTCCACCTCTGTAGCTACGATGCAACTACATTTTGCCATGTTTCAAACCAAGCCAGTTGGGGGTTAAACTAGGTCTTGAACTGTGTGCAGAGTTATTCCTTTTTCCCAGTGACCTTTTCACACATTTTATAGAAACAGAAGAGGCTCATCATGGAGGCTCCACTAGACAGTAATTAAATCTAAACACTACTTCACAAATCGCTCCTTAAGGACACCCATGTGCATGCACTGAAGCAATCCCATAATAAAAGCAAAGGCACTCGCAAGGACAAACCCATTACACTGCCACAGGGTGACTGATAAATCCCATTTGTTTATGCTCAGAGACCCTTTGAACTTTACAGACCATTGATTAACAATTTTTTTTCACTTTTCATTTACTGAAAGATGAACTGGCCAGTATTATGAGAAAAATGTGATTGGTCACCTGCTTTGTGGAGAGTGAACTGTTGCTGTTAAGCTTTTCATGATTTGAGATATCTGGATTTTTTTGATTATGTCCTAATTCTGTTTGTCATATGCACTGATCCTTCTAGAAGCGCCGAAGTAGAGCACAAGGTTTCCAATAGATTTAAAAGCCAGTCTACCAGTTGATTAATATTCCCCCAGCGTTAACACTTTGCATCAACAGCACATTGCAAGGTCCTCCATAAAAGGATGCCATTCCACTAGATGAAGTTGCAGGCTATTGGAAACATTTGACTGGCCCCATGCTGCATTGCAGGCATTGCTCTGTGATGTAGTGTGTAGTGAAACATCATCGGTGACGTCACAGGAAGTGCAGATATGAGGGTCATCATCATTCCTCATCCAGGGCTGTGATTTAGTATGTGCTGGTCATGTGCTTCTTCAGCAGCTTGGTCGCCCTGGTGGTGATAGGATCATGATAGAATCATGATAGGAACAGAGCAGCTCAGGAAGGTGCTGTCTGTTTGCGAGCATTGAAGAGGCATGTTGGAAACACAGAGTTGTCCAAAATGTAGTGATATGCATACCAAGACATTTTGGACGATTCTGTGCTTCCAGTTTTGTGGGAGCCGTTTTGGGAAGGCCCGTTTCTGTTCCAAAATGACAGTGCCCTAGTGCACATAAAGACATGGTTGGATAAGTTTGGTGTGGAAGAACGTGACTGGCCAACATAGAGACCTTGTGGAAAGCCTTCCCAGAAGAGTGCCAGCTGTTATAGCTGCAAAGGGGGGACCAACTCCATATTGATGCCTATGGGATTAGAATGGGATGTCATAAAAGCTCCTGTGGGTGTAATGGCCAGGTGTCCTAATACTTTCGTCCATACAGTGTACATATGTTTGAGTCCTACAAACTAAATTGCAATGCATATTTGCAGTAGTAACAAATGAAATTACATGAGTTGGATTGTTGCGGGGGGGTCCCTTCCTGAGATTTGCTGTTTGACTGTGCTGCTGTAGCTATGTAATGCAGCTCAATGGCCTGTGCTTTGTAATTAATTCCTTCTCCTTAATACCTCAACCTTGGAAACAGCCAAGGACAGAACGCTAACAGAGTCATTGCATGACTAATTACATCATTCGTTCCATTATCAGAATGCTAGAAGATTGAAGTAACACCATTTTCATCTATTTCAGTTCACTTTCAGTTTCACATTGTTGTGCACGATCGGTAAGCAGACGAAGCCATGCAGAGCAGAGTAACTGCAGTATTTTAACACCCCATTAACGATAACAGCCAAAACACAATGACAAAGGTGAAGGAACATATAAGGTGAAACGGGCAATTACAGAGGCTTTGCTTAAACATATTTGTTTTTTTTTTAATCATTTTTAATGATAAAGTAAAAGTCTTCTCTATTTATTGGTGTATTTATACACCAGTCATTTTGTTTGACAGCGCAAACAGAAACATGTGTGCACGCCATTCCGAGGGCTGCCTGCTGGAACAAGCAGCATTTCATGAGTCAAAACTCATTAGCATCAAAAGCGCGCTCCCAATATTGCCGGCGAATACGAGGACATTTTCTGCTTATGTCTAGTTGTGAAGTGAACTGGTGTCAGGCTTTTTTTTTTTGCACCATTTCCAAGTTTATCAAAGAGTAAGAATAAGCATAAATTGGTTTGGGATACCCTTAGTCTTAAATCCTGTCATGTATGGCTTGCACATGGTATCAGGATTTTAACCTTGTGCACATGGACAAACTCGGGATTCATGTCTGAGACTTACAAACTTTTGCCGTTTTGATTTACTCTGGCAACATGTCAGTGACTCAGCATGGTTGTTTACAGCGCTGTTGTCGAGGGTTATAAAAGAGAAAATTTACACCTGACAAACAAGGATAGTGGGCTTATTACACAGACAAAGTAAGAGCAGCAAGAGAGTGACATTGAAGGTGAGGGGCAGATTGGTCTCATTTTCAAGCTCTACTGAATTGTAGTTAAATATGCCAGCTGTGAGTCCGATGTAATAATAAGGTCATCCAATTTTACTTTGACACTGAGAGTTCCACTCAAATCTTTCTTGTGGCTCAGTAAGAATAAATATTTCCCTCTAACTTTAAGCACATTAAGGTTTAAAAGGCAGTAAATATCTCTGCTAATGTTCTTCTCTGGAGGGTTGTGGAAGCCATTATCTCCGTGCAGTCATTTTTTGTGTTTGTGTCTACTTGAGCAACTTAGATTTCCGAAGGCTTTCGGTGGTGGCGTTCTCTTCCATAAGAAAAACACAATGTACTGTACCAAACCGCTATCTGGAAATAGGGTACTCTTTGCAGGTAATTTCTGAGTAATTTGAAGGGTTTCGCATCAGGTTTACTGGTAACATACTGTATGTATGAGGTCAGGACATTTAAAATCCATGCCAAGAGTAACTTCAAAGGCCAAGGACTAGGAACCAGAAACATACGAGGTGGAGCTTGGAAATCCTACAGAAACAGCCAAATGAAACTAAATTTTCCATAATATGGGATGAGTACCTGGTCCTTCATTGTACTGATTGTTATAATGCTGACTTCAACAACATTATAACAGTCAGTACAATGAAGGACCAGGTACTCATCCCATATTATGGAAAATTGAGTTTCATTTGGCTGTTGACACTTTGTCAACCTTAAGATTAGTACCAGCCACCCTATTGGCTGTTCAGGCAGGAGATGAGAGATGAAAGTTTGCCAACGTTTGTCCAGCATAAACTGTTTACTGGACCTCTAAAACTCATCCAGTAAGAGATGGCAAATGAAGTAAAGACCTAATACAGCAATAGATGCCAATGACATAAATGACACGTTTACTTTAAGCAGATTGAAAATTATACAAACTTGCCTCATCTTAAAAACTAAGCCTACACTCTATTATGGTTACCACACTAGTTCTGCATAGTTTCTGTGCTTTTCATATGACTCACTATTGGTAGGAGGGTCTGGACTAAGAGATCTGGCTGTTTTAATACTAAGTAATTCCAAGACTCTGGACCTGAAAGCATCAATGATTTGACTTTTACAACTGACCATTTAAGGCTCTGTATCCAATCACACTTTCATACAATGACGATCAGTCCCAAATTACCCATGTTACACCCCTGGTCTAGGACAGGAGGTGGTAACAGGTTAACAGGGGACTGAAGTGCACTGCAAGCAGTACAACGACTAATGTAGTTATGTACACACGGACCTGAGAAGATTCAAAACAGAGCCCTTTTATTCAAGCCCTTTTGATTTATGCACTTAGCCAAGCCACTAAAGCGAATTAGGGACAAGGGCAGAGCCAAAAACAGATCTCAAAGCCCTAAACCTTACTATAAAAAAATAAAACAAAGAAAAGAAAACTATTTACCTCCTACCCAAGCAAAACATATAAGGGCTGACACCCCCTGCTTTCCTAGTGTGACTTAACACCAACTACCCTACATGGATGTGTGGGTGTGCACCTCTAGCCCATCCACCCCCCTTCCCCGAGCATATAGGTATGAAAAGTAACTTACATAAAGGCAAAAAACAAGAGCCTCACAAGCTTAAGCCAAAAGCCAACTCCATCACTGGGTGCAGTTATCTTTAAACCTTTTGCTCCTCCCAAATCGCAGGTTGTTCATCGGCTGGCACTGATTGGCAGAAAGGCCAACCAATCATGGAGGACAGCAGAAGAAAAAAGAAAAAAACTCACATAGGCCTATGTGTGTACACGTAACAACCCAATAGACTTGGTTGTTTTGAAAACGAAAGGCCTGACAGTTTTGTTACCTTCCAGCCAGCATTATTTTTCAAAAAGTGATATATATTTATTTAACGTCATCCCTAAAATTGTATAATACTACGGAGAGAAGGGGGCAACACTTTGTATCATAAAACCCATAATATTCTTTTGGCTCTAACAATCAAGGACAGATCTTGGCAAGGGTGCAATTGGTAATTGGCCAGGGTGGCATTTTCTGAGGGGCTGCAGCTAGACGGAAATAAAGTGAAATCAGCCGGTAACAAAGGATCCGTCGCCTATTCCATTTGGCAAAGGTTATACTGAAGCAGTTAAAAGGATCAATATTTAACGAGAGACATCATGCAGATCATACATCACCAGAGTGAAACACAAATTACAGAAAGTTTTCACTCATAATGTCCATTTATGGCTTATATAGCTACTCTCCTGGTCTGCAGCAATTCAATAGCACAGAAATACAATTAATTACTAGATATTACAATTCTGATGATTCTTTAAAATAATTTATTTGTATATATATTTATATAGTCTCATTTTTTTAAGTTTTTGTTTATGAAGAATGGTATGTTAAAAAATGTACTCACCAAAATACTTTTTAATAATTAAATTGATTCTGTTTTAAACATTATGAAATAATTTTATAAAGGTATGTTATGTAAAGCCCATTTTGTAGTTAATAAAATAACTATATAGAATACTAAACTATGTAGTGGATACAATAACTCAGATTACTATGTATTTTGTATTTTATTAATTCTCTGCTTTCCCAAACCTGGCACCAAAGTTAAGATGCTGTTCTTTGACCTTTTCCGGCCTTTCCGCACCACCCTGTTTGTAATCTCTGTCTTGCCAGCAAGCTCGGGGTGATACGGGTGGATGTCCCCAGAATTTCTTGGATGGTGGACTACCCTACAGACAGGTGGCTCCAAGATGTTCTATGGGAGTCGATGGTGAGCAACTTTGGGGAACCTTACAGAACCGTATAGTTGCCTTTCCTATTCACCCTCATCATAATGAACTTCAGTTCAACTCAAGCGCAAGCAGATGCAGACATTCCCTGCTCTAATGTAGGCAGCATTACCAATAGAGATCGGACAGAGTACAGGAAGTTGGTTTAAGCCTTTATCTTGTGGTGCAAGATCTGCAACTCAGCAAGACAAGGAAGCCTGGCCCTCAGAATGGTCACCATCCACGGAGAGAGCTGGTAAGTGGTAAACTTATACTAGTGACCAGTATGGACAATCTAACTGTACTGTCTAAATATGCTCAATCCACAATCAAACTTCACTGACTAAGGATGCTCAATCTATAGTTTAACTGCACTAAGTATGCTCAATCTACAATCTAACTGCACTGTCTAAGGATGCGCAATCCATAATCTAACTGCACTGTCTAATGATGCTCAATCTACAATCTAACTGCACTGTCTAAGGATGCTCAATCTACAATCTAACTGCACTGTCTAAGGATGCTCCATCTGCAGTCTAACTGCAATGTCTAAGGATGCTCAATCTACAGTCTACCTGTCTGCTGCGGCCAACATGCTCTTCCATGCTGTGGTCTGCTCGGGGAGCAACACCAGCTAAGGAGAATCTAAATTCCTGAGCAAGTTAATCAGGAAGGCCAGCTGGTGGTATCAACCTGGACCTGTTGGGCACAGTGGTAGTGTTAACAATAATCAATTTACACTCTCGTTGCTGCACCAACATTATCCAGCAGCTCATTACTCCACATTGCTCTAGAACAGTGTTTCACAAACTGCTCCTTGGAGACCCCCAGATAGTCAATGTGGGAGCTGGGAGGGAGCAAAAGCATGGACCGGCTGGAGGTCTCCAAACACCGGCTCGGGAAACACTGCTCTGAGAAGCACTATTGGGGAGCTTCTCTGTCTGCTGCCATCAGACTGGATAATGCTTATTCTCCACCACCTCTCCCCACTGTGCCTACTGTATACAAATTCCTTATTAAAAGCTAATGCATTTTCATTTTAGCAGAAAATGGGCTTGACTCTATCCTAAATGGATAAACACATTATCCCCTCATTCTTCCAAATCAGAGAATGGAAGCAACCGTTGTATGTGACAATGTATATTTTTAGAAGATACTTTCTTCGGTTAAGGGTCTTGCTCAAAGGCCCAGCTGAGGAACTCTTCTGGCGACACTGAGCTCTGAACAGGTTCCAGTCACAAGTACAGTGTTTTGGAATGTGCTGCCTTCTGAGAGCTGATTCAGTTTCTGTGCAGCCCCAAGTTGAAACACTATGTTTTATTGTAAATATCCATACAAACAATACAAAGAAAAAAAAAAAACAGAGATGGCGTAAGAGGCAGGGTTGCGGTACACACTCTCAATTATTCTAATGAATCTTTAATAAAGAGTTAGAGTCTCTCTGTTATTCACTCCAATTTAGCGAGAACATCTCAGTGATAAATTACAGTAGCAGCCCATCCCTGCCATTACTTTCCACACGTGCACTTTTACTGACCTTTTGGTGTAAGTGCAGAGCCATAGACAAAACGCACTCTGTCAGATGCAATTAAGTGCACGACAGCTACACACCTATTTCACTGCCTTCTGATCGTCTGATTGCTTTTACTGTATTCGTGTTTTATTTGACTATTCTAGTCTAAGTTTTACTTTATTAGATGATTATAACTGCCACAGCTTCTTTCCATAGTGTCTCAGACCTAACCTGACTGGAGAGCATGTACTCAGCACGTAAGCTTACTGGAGAGCATGTACTCAGCACGTAAGCTTACTGGAGAGCATGTACTCAGCACGTAAGCTTACATAAGTACATAAGCAGAGAGAATGCGCGGCGGGCAAGACCCGAGAGATGGAGTCACATGGCAGACCCCTTTTTTCCTTGAGTTCATAAAAATTGTCGGATCTTGATGTCTCTTGCACACTATTTTTGTTGCTTTTTTGTTATCTATCCAGAAAAAAAAATGGATTTATCCATAATAGAAAATTCATCACAGAGGCATGTAAAGTAATATTTCAAAAATGATCTTTTCAGTGGCCAAAGCTGACCTTGCTCTGTTTTAGTAATAGTCTGAAAGGCTTCTACTTGCCATTTTCATTCTAGGAGATCATTCCAACCTGACGAGATGAGAAGACACCATCTACTATTATATACTCCCTATGAGACACATACAGATGAGAGCA
Organism: Petrocephalus sullivani; assembly: GCA_026780845.1. Classification (NCBI taxonomy): domain Eukaryota; kingdom Metazoa; phylum Chordata; class Actinopteri; order Osteoglossiformes; family Mormyridae; genus Petrocephalus; species Petrocephalus sullivani. The sequence goes on from JAODKM010000038.1 coordinate 8,591,304, forward strand.
GGCTTGGGGGGAGGGGGTGCACAGCATCAGAATCAGCCAGTGTTTGCCAGGGGATTCAAACCAACACCTTTATGACTGCCAGTGCAGAGCCCAAACCAGCTAGGCTAAGCCACACTAAGCTTTGTATCCTCTCTTTTTGTTTAGACTTTGATTAAAGGTATAAATTGTAGAGTTACAAACCATTTCAATTTTAATTTTCTTTCAATTTCATTTATCCATTTATGTTTGTGCATTTTACTAACTATATTCATAAGCTACAAATTCTTATAACACTTTATGGAAAGTTTTAGTGAAACGTAAAAATATACAGCTTGCAAATGTATTAGTACTGTTGCCTGTTGCCTAGAAAGATACGTTTTTGGCAACAAGCACCAACACAACGGCCTGATATTGAGGTGACTGTAGGAGTGACTGCTTTGCAGGCTGTAGAGGAACCAAGTGGGAATTGGGTAGTAATAGCTCATTTCCACCATTCCAAGGCTGAAATCGCATTATTCAAAAAAAGTCAACCTCCAGCACCACGTGCTCTTTACCACTGACATGTGGAAACACATATAGGCATGTGTACAGGGTGTTCTGTGCTGTCATGTCACATATTTCACTATTCTTTGCCTTTTCTAGGTTCTAGATTTCTAGGTTAAGGCTAACAAAACCCAATCCGATTGCACAGAAGCTTCTCCTCTGGAATCTTTCTGAATAGTTCATAAGCAGATCGATTTGTACTGGTGGAGGGAAGAGCTGCAGGTTGTTCATTTAAACAAGGTTAAACACCTTTGGACAAGCCCTACTGTATTAACACACATACTTTATTCATTAATTAAAATGAAATCCTGCAACTCTGTGTGGGACGAAATGTTGGAAGGAGGACAACTGGATGGGTTTTTCCAGATATATTATTCATTATGCTCTGTTCTTGTGTTGTTTGTATGGGTTAATTATCATACAGATACCAATGAGTGTGCAGTTATTTGACCCTCTCTGCATTAAAATGCACATTATAACTAAACCCTTAAATAGGAGAACTATATCCCAGATGTCAGTATTCCTACTCAGCCAGCTGAATAAAAGAGTAAAAAAATTTGAAAAGCAAAAATGTTAAACATTATAAAGAGTTTCTAGGTCATAATACGAAAGCAAACATCTCCTGGCTCATTTTGCTGATGTATACCACGATCTTGTTGAAAAAAGATAGCTAATCATTTTAGAATGATTTTAGGAGCAATTTGGGGGCCATCTTTGTGCTTCGTGATCCATTTCAGAGCCATCACCATCACTCAAGAGATAAGAGCAGCACGTTAGTGCTTCAGTTCCCTTCCACGTTTAAGGATGAAGGAAATGAAAGAAATCCATCACCATGGTCAGCGTGTCCATTTAGAAAGGCATTATACATGCAACTTTAAGTTTCCCCATAATAGGGAGCTATGTGTTGCCACAGGGAATGTTCTGAGATTTTGAAAATCAAGCAGAAACGTGGCAGAGATCTTTACCCTTACACCATGGTGAGTCTTCATATTTCTTTTTCGCATTCTTCTGATGTGATTACCCAAGTTACCCAAGACAGGTAATCAGCAGATATCCAGAAAAAGCATATATCAAGTTGTGTGTAATTCAGGCCCCTTCCCTAGCAATCAATACTTATCTGATTAAGGGTACAGCATCTATATATTTACATTAACTAATGAGGAACAAGACATTTTGAATATACTGAGGAAACGCCTGTTTTCTCCAGAAGTTAGAAGGATATTTACTTAGCCAAAAATAAATGTGCTGGGAGAGATTCAGGCCCTGGGAGAAGTGACATGCTGTGATTATAAATGATAAAACAGCCTATAAGACAATAACCGTATATGTTACATTATGTGATGGGCACAAAGTAAACATATCATTCATAATTATTGGTTATCATACTTTATTTGAGCAATTCTATTCCATGCTTATTCCTGAAGCATGCTTACTTATGTGTATGGAAGATAATATATTAATATACATAATATATTTGATGTATTTTTTGCATAATATTTTTGGTGTAAAGCATAAATACAATATCTATGTTTTATTATGGCATTTTATGTACCTTTGGAAGAAATATTTTGGAATAAATCTCAGAAAGTGACTAAAATGCACAACTAAGCACAATTCTCCATGCTCCTGGCTCAAGTGCAATCACACATTTGCATATCATTGTTACACTTATTTCATGGCTCAGTTGGATGCAGTTGTAAATGTTTACAATTTTCTTGACAAATCTCAAGCCAAAGTGTAATTTCAGGCTGATTTAAAAAGCTTTCTGCCAGAAATGCACTGATTGTTCTGCAAGCGCTGGAAATACTAATATCAGGTTTATAACTGACTGGTAATGGAAGACAGCCGCAATTCTGACCTTAAACGTTGGCGGCCCGTAACTTTAACTTGAAATCACAGAAGACATTTTGGTTTGACGTCGCCATTCTGAAGCATGACTGGTCCAAACACAGCTTCAGTTTCTGGGACACTCAGAGCATTGGTATCATCCACCATCGCACCCTCACTGCCCACTGAGGTGAAAGATCCAAAGAACGAGTGCATCTTCTGAGCAAATGGGTCCCCAACATCACAGTATTGAAGTTTAGGATCTTGGGCAACAGCACTATTTCCACAGGGCTCCACCTCCATTACTTTGCTCCTTTGGTAGTATTTAGAGAACTTGTTGAAGATGATGGTGATCGGCAGAGCCACCACAAGCAGCCCACAGATGATGCACAGGGAGGCAACCAGCTTCCCTGCAGGCGTCACTGGGCACACATCACCGTAGCCCACAGTTGTCATGGTGATGGTGGCCCACCACCAGGCTACAGGAATAGTGCCCAGCTCTGACTTGTCCTCGTCCCTCTCCACCGAATAAATAAGTACAGAGAAGATGGAAACCCCAACAGAAAGGAAGAGAAGGAGAAGGCCAACCTCATGGTAGCTATGTCTAACGGTGGCCCCGAGGGCACGAAGACCCACGGAGTGGCGGGCCAACTTTAAGATGCGGAAGATCCTCATCAACCGCAGGACCTGCACAACCTTGCCAACGTTCTCCAGGTTCTCGTTCTCCTCCTCACTCCCGTCGCCCGCCATCTCAAATGCCAGCGTTGCGTAGAATGGTACAATTGAGGCAAAGTCAATAATGTTCAGGGGGTTTCCCAGGAACTTTCTCAGGCATGGGGCAACAACAAGCCTTATACTGAACTCAGCAGAGAAGCAGACCACACAGGCAATCTCGAGGACGGCCAGAGTCGGGTCTTCGACTGGCCTGTTGTGAGAATCTAATTGCTGGAACTCGGGCATGCTGTGAACACACATGGCAGCAATTGACGTGAGCACGACACTAAGCGAGGCCACCGTGATTACTTTCGCAGAGACTGAGTGCCCTGGGTCCTCTAGCCGAAGCCAGATTTGGCGCCTGGCGTTCGAGCACCATGTTCCTTCAAACCTTTCCAGATCCTTGTCCATGGCAGAGAGTTCCTCAAAGGAGGAATCAAAGCTCGGCTGCTGCTCATCGCTTCTTATGTCCCAGTCCCTGTCCTCAATGTACTCCTTGCGTTCCTGGTACTGAATGCTGCAGCAGGGACCCATGTAGAGTTCTTCAATACCCCAATATTCAATTTCCTGGCTGAAAGAGAACACACAGAACTCCTCCATCATGTGGATCTGGCCCGTGTGGTAGAAGTTGAGGACGCAGCGGAAGACGCAAGGGTTCCTGTCAAAGTAATACTCCTGGTTTGTGGGACAGTAGTCATCACAAAGCTCCAGGATGGCTTTTTCAGAACGGCAGCCCAGCAGACGTCCCAGGCGTGTGTGTGGGAAGCGGAGGAGAGTGTCATGGTCCATGATGTGCCGGAACCCCCCCACGTTCAGTTTAATTAGTTTACCCTCCACGCCAAACCTGTGGAGGACCTGTCCATACACCATGGTGCAGCTGTAATTTCTGGGGGGGATCAAGCTCAGGATAAGATCCCATGACCTATAAAATCAAAATCAAAATGACAAAATGACCATAAAACATGCAACACAATGGATAAAACAAAAACGATCACAATTTTACTTAAATTTATGTACATTTCAGTCGTCCGTTTACCCTTCATTTAAATGCACCAATGCTTCTAATGAATAGGATGCACAAAATGTATCTGTCGAAAACATCTACAGAAGGCACCATTAAGCGTATAACTTATGAATTAATAAATTACACCTTTAAGCTTGGAACTTATGAATGAATTACAACAACATCCAGAAGCATTCAGCGACACTTCCTCGTTTGGCCACTGCCTCTTTTTCCAGGAGCTCTCTCTCTCTCTCTCTCTCTCTCTCGCACTGTCTTAAACTGCGGCTGTGGTAAGGGGACGCTGTGGAAAATGTGTACAAATGTTTAAATAAATATTAAAAAGTTACTTTACTAGAAATACGCAAGATCTCAAAACACTGGATTCGAAGAAAGACAACAAACCTATATATAATGGACAGATCTTTATGGCGTACGGAGGACTGTCGTTTACATTGTGCGAGTATTTTAAGCATTATCTTTATGCACGCTCGGGATTATGTGTAAACTGCTTATATGTCTTAATATAATTAAGTAAACAAAAAAAGTCTTACCTGTATCGCTCGTGAGAAAAGGCTGCATTTCCATCATCTTCTTGTAAGAGCCGGAGCGCACTCCCAGCTCGGCGCTGCGCAGTTATACGAAGTAAGACATAGCTCCAGAGTAGGCTGATAAATGTCCTAGCGAAGGTGCACAAGCGTCCCGGCTGATGAAAAGTGGACTGGCTGGGGTGTGCGTTCAAAACGCCGACTAGACCGTCACAGACAGATAGTAAACGGAGCACGCGCTTAGGTGCGTGTATTAAAGGATGAATTGTTGGAAGATGAACTGGGGTGGATGCTTATTACGTTGTAGTGGAAATAATTAACATGGCAATATTAGTGAACTTGCAACGTTTCCTAGACTTAATGTACTTATCTAAATGGATGGATTAGATAAACTGTAATTATAAAGAATTTTCAAAATCCAGTGTGACGTGTTTATTAATGCACTTATATGAAGAGGAACTGCATGAAGACCAAAAAACAAGCGTGTGACAGGCCTGCTGCATTTAGAGTGTGTTAGGAGTTTTATGGTACATATTACTTTTTTAATACCATAAATAAACAGGCAAAAGGAGATTACACACACACACACACACACACACACGCAGGCACGGTTACGTAGCTACCTACCTATCAAAAAATGTCCCCAAAAGTAAGGAAGTTTACGATTTTACCACATGCTGGAGTCCCCAAATGTGATCTATGCAAACCTACACACACACACACACACATACTCAATGACGAAAAAGTTGCACCCAGATGAAGTGTAGAGTAGTCGGGGAATGTTTAAACTAGGGACTGGGGGGGCAGGGAGGTTAGTTAAAAATGAAAGTGGGGGGAAAGGAAAGCCCCAAATAATAATATTATATGTGGGCACCGTAATAGGCCTACCCTTTGTTTTCTGTATTTAAACGCCAGG
>JAODKM010000038.1:8618203-8630176 GCA_026780845.1 Petrocephalus sullivani
TATTTTTCTTCATATAAAGACAGCAAACTTGTACTCCATTCCATACTACATTCAATGTAAACTAATAGTTTATAGGCCTTCCAATAAAAGTGCATTAACATATATTTTTTAAATATTGTTTACACTATGTTATTCTGCAGTTCATCACACAATGTTCCCTCTGTTATTCATTTTAATTTGTATAACCAATGGAAAGTTTCGTCATATTTTACAACAATTTAAGTAATTAAGCATATGAAAGAAATCTGATGTTTCCTGTAACACAAATAGTAGATAATACTGATAACTAAATCTATTGATAATAATGACTGCAGCATTTGTTAACCAACACCATATTATAGGGTGGATCTTAATCTTTAAACCAGCCACCATCAGTCGAAAGCAGGTACTGGTAATGGGACACAAGATTTATAAGATTTTACATTCATGGATTTTTGTTTGTCACAGGCAAGGTATATAGTCAGACTATAACCTGTAGGGGTCAATCTACCCCCCCCCCCCCGTAAAATATGTGGCCACCCCACACAAAAATATAAAAATAAAATATGGCACACTTAATTCTGTAAACCAGAGCTGCCCAACTTGTCAAGCAAGCGATTATGGCACGTCTCCAACACGACCCCAAGATGATTCAGAGTGCTAGCCCTCCCATTGGCAAAATGTTGCTACCCCAGTAAAATCTGTGGGTCTAGTCTGACCCCCCCCCCCCCCATTGTACAAGGTCTGGCTCTGCCTCTGAAAGAAAGGTGATCGAACTTTATTGCAACGCAATTCAATTTCATTTGTATAGCGCATTTTCCACAACATTACACTGTCTCAAAGCACTTTAGAAGATATTTAAAATGTTGTTGTAGGTTCTGAAAAAGACAACACCATAGTGGAGTGGCTGAAAGTCATGTGCTGAGAATTACAGAAGAATCCATAAGATGTCTTAAAGCATAAAGTCAGCTGAGTGGTGTAGCAAGTCTTTCCAGAAAGAGAGTGAAGTGCCTCAAAAAGCAAAGGGTTAGATTTCAGAAATATTAGCCTGACCATGGGGGTGGCATGGTGGTGCTCTGCTTAGCACTGTTGCCCCATATCTCTAGGACCAGTGTTTGGGTCTCTGCCATGGCTCCATGTGTGTTGTACTCACCTGTGTTGGTACCCAATCCTGGGTTGTTCCCTGCCTTGTGCCTGAGTCCTAAATAGCACAAGCAGTTGCTGGATTGATAGTATTAATGGAAAGCAAAATGCAATCATAATGTGTATGTTATTTGTCCATGGCCCAGAAGGTCATAAGGAGCCTGTCCCAGGTGATAGAAGGGGTTGCCTCATAGTACACATGCACTTTCACAAACTAAAGACAACTCACAGATACCAAGTCACTAATGTATTTGTACTGGTCAGAACATGTAAACTACACACTGGGAGCTAATTAAACATGCTTAGGACATTTCATTTTTGTATTCTTTTGAATTTTTTTTATTGAAATTGTTTATGAGAACAGGAGAAACTATAACAGTAGCAATGTCAGGGTCATGCAAAGGACTCTAATAAGACCCACCAGCAGAGGGCATAAGAGGCTAGAAGGAGTATTAACACAAAAACGCTCGAGTGTTACCTGCTCCTCTTAACAGGTCTAAATGTAACACTACACAGCTGCTTTATAGACGGATTGTGAGGTGCAGGTTTCATAGGCATTGGCAAAGAAATAAAAAGGCCACCTACTACATGACATTCACCTCATACCTCCAAGATTAATGATGGAAATAAGAAATATTTTAAACTTCAGAGGCATCCTTGCAATACTTTCTTTCACTTTCAAATACAGCTAATCTAACTGTAATCTAACCTAAACAAGGGCCAGCTAGAGGGATACAGCTTGGGTTTTGTTATTTACAGAGGCAGCCTAGAAATCACATCTTGCACGTAGGGGCATGTAGAGGGTATAATGTTTCATCTCATTTTCATCTTGCACATACAGGAATCTGCGTGTGGGGCACTGGATCTCATTTTCTTCACTGGAAAAGCAGCCATTAGAAATATTCCTCTATTACAAGGCAACTTCACACATCCATAGGATATCCCAGGTTTACCCAACTGTAAAGGCACCTTGTATGGCACTACATTACATTCTCCCCACTGGAGGGGCATCCGTTAGGACAATTCCCCACATTCCCACATATATACAGTACGGACACCCAATACAGCACTGCATCCCATTTCATCCACTGGAGGGGCCCTGATTTGGAAACTATCGTGTTTTCTTGCAGCTTAGGAGTACCCTTTACAAAACTGCATCCCATTACCTATTCTGGAAAGGGCACTTTGGGACACTTAATGACGTAGGTGTGGCATAGAGGTTACTTCATAACAGCACCCTTTCCCATTGGGAGGGTACCCACAGGGACTTGGGCTACTCTAAGGGTTCCTTATAGGGCACTGCATCACTTTATCCCCACTAGTAGGGCACTCATTAAGACACTTCATCACACTTTCTTGCTCTATAGGGCACACCACCATACCATCTCACATGAAGGGGGCACCATAGATGGCACCCAGTAATTTTTTCTTTTCATGTGTAGAGATCAAAAGATCACATTAGCGATGTTTTTAGAACCATGTGGGCAGTCGCTCTCTTGGACCCCGGCATTAATATTGTATATGTATGCGATTGGACTTTTAGGTTCTCTTTGGAGGTACATGATCACTTGATTTCAGAATGTCACAACCCACATAATGACAAGTTCACAACATTTGAAGATGTGTGAAATTAACATTTTACCCCACATCGTTCTCGTCCTTGTTTCTGGTCCAATCATCAGGAGCACTGCCTAGCAACACTTGCGCCCGATTTGGCTCCTTGACAGCTCTGTGTGTGTGTGCGCGCAAATGTATGTATCCATTATCTGCCCCATTTGTGCACCACTAGACAAAGAAAATGTAAATGTATCTAAACATTTATTGAAGATACTCTTTTCATAAGGAACCATACACACAAAAAAAAAAAGCAGCATGCCACCACTGAAGGTCACGACCCCAGCTGGTCTCTTTGGGCTGTGATCCAGCACAAGACTGGCTCTTCCTGTCCTTAGATCAACAGCCCCAGCCCTCAATCCTTTTAAAAACACAAAGCCTACAGGTGAACAGAACACAAAGGCAACAGAAAGAAACGCATAAGGAAGAACCTCTCGTTGTAATGGGGTCGTTTTCATACAAGTTACATATAAACTACTCTTCATCTTAGATTATGCGGGAATAGAGAGGAGGGGAAAACCTATGCAGAACTACATAAAGTGCCAAGATCAGATGAAGAAAAGGTTATATTTAAATGCACATATTGACTCATTTAAGGAGTAGACAATACCCAAAGAGACTAATCAGAAATCAAGCAATATTATTGCCATGTGAGATTTTATCAAAACAAAAACAAGACAGGGTTAAAGGAGAAAAATGTAAAGGACAACTGATGGCCATCCTGCAAACTGCAGGGGTCAGGGGATGCTGAAAGTGCTCCACTCTATACAGGGCAGGACGGGGCATCTCAGGCAGGCAGGTATGGAGGTGGGGGCTCCTTCTCCGGCATCTTCATGGCCATCTCATAGGTGGGCAGGACATACTGAACAACACAAGGACAGTGGCCCCGTCAGCCACACGTTCATTAGGGCACAGTTCCCATCAGCCAATCATTCAGGGAGTTTTCAATTTACATCTTTCTGATTGGACAGTTTGACAATGGGATTTTAAATGGGTACCTGGACAGGCGCTTCAAAAGAGGGGTAGACTGCAATCTCAGGTAGGTGCCTGTTGTTGATGTACTTATAGCAGTTCCACACGCAGTTGATCAGGTAGGCCTGATCAGGAAGACAAAGCAGCGGCAATGAGAGGGGGCCGAATGGTTAACGTGTCGAACTTTTCACGGCCCTTACACCGGATCTTTACCTTGAGGATGAGCAGGAAGGCGAAGAAGACAAGGACAAAGAGGAGCAGGCAGCTGTTGTCAAGGGAGAGCAGACTGTCCTTGTAGGGGAAGTCGGGCTGGGGGGGACAGGGGCGCATTTTACGCACTGCGGACACCAGCGAGAATGTGCCACCGACGGCGGGAATGCAGACTAACAGCACCATAAAGTACCACACAGGTTACATTTCAACTACCAATTTATAATTTTTATAAAAAATGGCACTAAAATTGTGGATTTAGGGCTGCATAGCAGTTTTGTGCCTTAATGAAGACCTAAAATAAGGAAAGTGAAAATTCAAGTAAGGGCAGATCATCTAAGTGATCCAATCAGATCCTTCCAGTCCATACTCAAAATGCAACTACTCATATCCTGCTAAAGTCTGATTTACACAGGCTAAAATAAAATTTCAGATCCCAAAACATGATGTATAAAAACACAGAATAAAAAAAAAAAATTACCAACATTGCAAATATAGAAAAAAACACTATTTTAGTCTTGGTGATTCTCTCAAACTAAATTACACAAAAAAAATAAAAAAGTTATATACCCATACAGATATAAAAGCATACATGCATATTATACAGGTAAGTAAGTATTTAGCTAATATTTCCCATGCTAAAGAGAGTGTTGCATTTCAATGCAGCGTTTCCCCAGGCGACTCGCAGGTAACCCGCAGGTAACCGACCAGCTGCTTTAGGTAATCCTTGATGTGGGGCAGGTAGCTGAGGGAGCTGATGGCCACCAGGCAGCTCAGGGCAAAGTCAAAGAGCTGGTAGCAGAAGAAAGGGATGAGCCAGCCATCGCGGTGCTGGGAGGGAACAAGAGAGTGCAGTCAGACAGGCAAGCTGCAGCGTTTCACATCAGAAGCACCATCCATGTGCATATGTCCATATTCAGGGCTTAGCAAGTAATGCGTTTCAGGCACTTTACAGGACCAGGCATGGCAAGATGCTATCATGATAATTATCAAATCAATCATCATCATCATCATCATCATCATCATGGCAACAGAAATTCTCATTTTCCATTTTTGCACAACTGTTGAAATATACCCAACAGAGCTTATAAATGAATGAAGAATTAACAAGGATACAGAAGTTTCCACTGATGGCAATCCATAATCTAATCCATCACTTGTTCTACCAAGTGTCCAGGATTTCCAGCACAAAACAAAAAGTTTCCAAGCCAAGATTCCTTGCCTCAGCTCCTGATACTGATCTGTAAACATTAGCCTAGTGCCAAAGTGAGGGGGTGGAGCCAAAGGGAGCCAATTGCTTGTTGCTGGTACACAAAAAAAAAAAAAAAAAAATCATTTCCCAGTTATTTCCAGGCTCTACAAAACAGCATTCGTTTAATTTTTTTATTTATTTATTTTTTTTTTTAATAGAAAAATATGCAGCATTGTGTTGGTGTAGATTTGGAGTTGAATGTTCTGAAAAGCTTTGATTCTGTTTACTGTGTGAATCAAGGACATCGCATGCCTAACAAAGACACCGAATCCGTGTCCAAGTGTGGAGGCAGGGAGAAGTGGACACCTGGTGGGACAGCGGATCCCTGTTCAAGACCTCACTGCAGTCTATGCTACTGCTGAATACGGCCAGCTTAATTCTCAGTGCGAGGCGAGACCGTTACATTTTCACCTTCACAGACACTTAGCTGAACCATACTTGCAGGCCCCGGGGCTTGGACTGGAAAGGTGGCACAGTTTTGCCATCAACGGCTCCTGGCGTACAAAGACGAAGTTCTTGGCCAAGTCACATCAAGTTCCACAGTTATATGCCAGCCCTCTGACCTACTGCAGGAATTAAGCAGTTATTCTCACTGCTGTTTACGTCCAGCTGAAAGTGATTGCCAAGCAAGTTGCACAGCATATGTGGACAAGAGGGCGAATCTCAAGGCTGATTAATCCAGGGGGGACTAAAAAAAAAAAAAAAAAAGCTGTGGAAGATTCAGTGGTACAGCACAATGGGCAACTGTAGTCAGGAACACAGGTTACTCCATCTCGCTGTGACTGGGACAAATCAGCATCATATACAAGCCTCCCCAATCACATAGATACCAAACTAAAGGAAAAGTATGACACGTCCATAACCGGAGTGCTTCGGGAGAACCAGGTACAGCCCACAGAGGGTCATCAGACACAAACAGGAATTGGAATGACAGGTTGGCCACAGAATGCGAGTTCTGACGGGGCACCTGCAGGAGCTGAACAACCAGTGACGCTACCTGCCAAGCCGAATAAATGGGCAACGTTTTTTTTTTTTTTTTGCCAAATCTGAGGTTCAAAACATTAGCCAGACACCCTAAGGTAGGAAGTGGGTTGAATTTTCAGCAAGGTTGGAAGTCCAGAAAGGTACGCACCCTGATTACATAATTTCCTGTGTTCTGAAGACACGCAAGGCACAGCTGGCCCGTTTTCATGGACTTCCCAACATCTTTGTTCCTGTTCACAATCCCACAGATCTCAACCCAACATTCTTTGAATCCGCTGGCCATGTTTGTTCTTAGCAACAGTATTTTGCCTGAATGACTACGAGAACCAACTTGTGGTCTTGACAGTGTGTGGAGAGACTGGTCATAGGACACTTCAGAAGCATCGCTCTGGACCACATACAGTTCTGAACCCGCCTCACCGAGACCCCTAGTTTGCATAGCAAAGTGGGTGATGTCTTTCTGACCCTTCACCTGGACAACAGGAACATCTACACCAGGATGTTATTCCACTTCAGCTCAGCCTTCAGCACCAACAGAACTTCACAGGCCCTCAGCAACTCCACCCGCTAATGGCTCCTACCAACCTGAGATGCAGACTCCAGGTGGTCAGCACAGTCAGCCTTGGGCTCAACCATATGTACTCACCTTCACAAGAGCACATATGACTGGGTGGCCATATTCAGAATCAACTACATCAAGTTTGCCAATAATATCACAGTAACCGGTCTCACTGGTATCCATAACGATCCTCATTAAGGTGCAGGTAGTCCAGGTCACGTCAGTTTTTGAATCACTTTTCAGATCAGCAAAACATAACTTTGCTTTCCATCCATTATTTAAAGAACGCTTAAGGTGAGGAACTTAACATGCCCTGTTCACGTGAACACACAACCTGGTTTGGTCTTCACTTTTCCCTGCAGCTCTGCATCATACAGAAGTCTGCAGAGGACACCCATCAGCATCTCGGTCTGACTTGTGTCGAGATCACGGCTTATTCTCCTCATGATCTCAACATAGCCAATGTTGTTTCCTTGCGATCACAGAACAACAGAAAACAGAATTTCTAATTAGATATGCAAACAGCACTGTCAAGATTCCATTGAAAATGCCAGGGATAATGAATTTTAAAATATTAACTATATTCTGACCAAAAATCAACCCGATGTGCTACACATAATGGGGTAATTCTCACTCCTCACAGTGAAAAATAAGTTTGAGTCAAAGCCCTGAATGCATGTGCTCCGTGGACATCTGCAGTAGCGTGGAGATTTCGGGTATTTTGGTGCATTATGACTTAAGTAATGACAAACCAGTGACAGTAAAACATGCTTTTATGGTTAAACTTTAATCCAGAAGCGTGCAGAACCTTGGCCGAGGGGGTATCCATATGAATAAACTAGGATCCGTTACACCACTACTCTCCAGTGTAAAGTGACAGCAAGTTCAGGTTGCTCAGACTCCAGCTGTGACAGATGTACTTCCGATTGACAGGCTTTCATGAGGACTGATCCTCGTCCGTGTCGCCCCTTCCTGAGACGGCCAAGCAAGGAGTGGATAATGCCACAATGATCGTCTACCTCAATACCACTAGGAGTGTCATCAGAAAGAACATCAGCGTGCAATGTGGTGGAGCCAATGTCCACCACCAGAAGGACATACAGGGGGTTATGAATTAGGCACCGAACATCATCATAAGCAAACGCCCATCTGCCAATTGGATATTACAGGGCCCCAGGTCATCCAGCTAAAAGCTGTTCTAGCCACTTTCTATGTGAAGTACAGTCCGAGTGTTACTCGTTTTCATTGCACCATTACACATCAGGTTTGTTTGTTTATGCTGTACCTTGTTCATTGTTCCACATACTGGGTGTGACTCAGTGAGTAAGCGTTCCGACACCCTTTCTGAACATTAAATAAAACTCGAAAATTTGAGTCTTGAAATTAAAAATTTTCAAAAACAAGTGAACAATAAGAAGATATTAAGATATCAATAAGATAATTAATAAGATATTTTAAAATCAAATTTTAGCAGAGTCTTGAGTAGTAAATTTTGAAAATATTAGTGTGCTTTGTTTTTACAACCTTTTAATTAATATAATTCCGCCCCCAAAACGTTGTGAAACCTAAACCAAACATTAACACGATGGACTGAATTTACACTTATTACGATTTAGGGAGGTAAGGGGCATACTGCTGCACACCACCACATGACAAACCACCTCAGGGATGAGTGCCTGGGTGCAGCCATGCACTGGGTGATACCTCAGCACCACACTGCTCAGTTGGAGCTAAACAGTATGAAGTTTTCCTGGTGGCTCCGCCCATTTTTACAATATACTACAGACATTTTGACCCTATTATACAGTTTAGCTTATATCATTCAAAAAGATTGCAGTAATACTTGTATGACTTGGATTACACAACAAAATTCTCTCAATACTTGTTTAAAATGTCAGAGGGAGTTACTTCGAAGTGCACAACATTTTTTTATTCCCAACAAACTGCCGTAGGTGGCACTTAGCCAACATTGTGCAAGAAGGTGAGATCAGTGGAAGCGGATGCCATGGTAACAGACCGGAACGAGGACAGGTGCTGCACTTACCGTTATGGCCCCATACACCATCATGGCACTGATCGTGATCATCAGCAATGAGATGGCAAATCCCACGCAGATATTTTCTACAGGAGACACAGATTTGTCACGACCCGGCATTTAAACAAATGCATGCGTATAACAATTCGTGCCAGGCAACGGAGGTGAAACGTTCCGGTCCAAAAAGTACAAATCCAGGCTAAGATTTTGTTTAAACCAATCAGTTGCATTTAAAGAGTCACAGTCACAGAGTATGCAGCGGGTTGGTTAAAACAAAACCTTGGTCTGGATTTGTACTTTCTGGACCTGAACTTTGCTCCTCTGCCAGGCAAACTATTCTTATAGAGCAGCGTTTCCAACCCGGTCTTCAGGGACCCTCAGACTGTCCCCCAGACTGCATGTAGACCGTCTGGCAAGAGTTTGGGAGAGAGGAAAAACATGGACTGTCTGCCCCCCCCCCAGGACTGGGTTGAGAAACACCGTTCTAGAGAGTCAGTACTGTTGCCCTCTGCAATGGTGACAAGGAAACAAATGCTAAAGGACCACTTTAAAAAAGCCTCACCACTAAATCCTACATCATGGCCAACTCACTGAACCATCCATAATTAGCGTTGGCAACATGAAGGTCAGTTACTGATTACTACAATCCTCCTTCACAACTGCTGGCGTATTTAAGGCCAATGTGAAAAAATAAGGCCATTTCATCTCTCAGGATTAAAGTTCTTGCTAACAGTCTGTGTATAACGGCTTATATGCTTAAGCTGCAGACACCAAGTGAAACACACTCATGGATCCACAACGAGGAGCATTCAGATCAGAACCCAAGTGAGGCCTTCTGGCTGGTTCACGCCAACTGGCTGTGTGCGCTGTGGCATATCTGCATTGTGACGCAAGCGTCACCACTGAGGTCAGGCTCAAAGATTAAAGATTCTTGAGTGGTACACACCCTTAATGCGGACGGTCTGTTCTGTGATGCACATATGCCTCACTTGTACATTGGCCAATGACTATGTAAATACCTTTTCTATTCCTGTAAAACCAAACTAAAAACAAACATGGCTAGTGGATTTAAAAAATGGTTGGCTGAGGAAGGCCAGAAATACCGGCATTTACATGATTTCTTGTACAAGACTATGAAGATTCTCATACAGCTCTAAACTAAAATGAAAGTTTGACTATACCCATCTATGTCCTTGCATTATGAAAGTACAGAAAGCATACTACACATCGTAAACATGACTTGAAAGCAGCTTTGCTCTACAGTGC
The DNA here is from genome assembly GCA_026780845.1 of Petrocephalus sullivani. Taxonomy (NCBI): domain Eukaryota; kingdom Metazoa; phylum Chordata; class Actinopteri; order Osteoglossiformes; family Mormyridae; genus Petrocephalus; species Petrocephalus sullivani. The sequence goes on from JAODKM010000038.1 coordinate 8,628,218, forward strand.
CACACCAGCCATGGTGTCAAAGAACATGATTTCCTGGCACATCGGTGCAGGAAGAGTGAATATCCGAGAACGGGGATGTCTGACACCATGGTGCACGTGTTCACAGTAAGTATGAACCAGGCCTTTCACCCATTTAAAAAAAAAAAAAAAACAGACATCTGTAAAACAAGGTCTGCATTTCTGCACCTCAAAACCCACTTCCTTCTGCAATGGGCAGAGTTAGGGTTCACTGCTCTCAGTGAGGCATCAGCCATGCATGCCAGTATAGCAGTAAATCTCAAATCATCCTTTACAGTACCATTCCTACACTGCTTTGTACACAATCCTCCCCCCAGCCCCGCCCAGACAGCAGCTCAACACAAGTTTCAGTGATACACTTGCTCAGAGTTGTACAACTAGAAAAACGGTCTGGATGGCACACAAACACTCAATCTGGCACACATGGACACCAAGCATACCTGACATCATGTCAGAAGCAACATAATTTTCGATGACCTCATACTGCAGGTCGATGGAAGGGACGTTCTCTGGCTGAGTTACGGTCACCGTCAACAGGATCCCAAAGAGCAGGTTTACAACCTGGAGAGGGAAAGAATAAACAGCAGACAAGAGAAGCTGGGTAGCGGAATCATAACCACAAAATAAAAAAAATCTATCCTGTATGCTATGGTGGAGCAGATTACCTCCAGATGTTCTCTGGCATTTCCATGACGGGAGTCACCAAAACTGACACATTCAAATTTTATCTAGAGGCACACGACCATCAGCAGTTTTCGTATTCATATTTCATACACAGGAAGATAGGAAGTAAACCATGTAAATACCCAGCAGAATAAAGTAATCTTCAGATAAACATTAGGCAAACTCCCTTTTAATTCACAAAGATTTTATTATTCAAAAAGAAGATTATGCCACATCTAGTTTACAGAGTAGGCTTTAGGCCTGTCTGAAAGCAGTTTAAGTGAACCAAACAAGTTCTGGACAAGTTGCACTAAATGTTCAACAGATTACAAGGGGCTGCTTGCTATCCCACTTGTCTTCATTTTGGAAAACTGGAAAAGGAAGAACTAAATAAAAATAAAATAAAAAAGAAAAATTTAAAAATGATTGAATGAACCCCATTAAATATCCCATCATTATTGCATTGCAGAATGAAAACAGATATTTGCAATAAGAATAACATGAGGTGATTAGAAGCCTTTAGGTAATATAGGCAACACCTACACACTGTAAAACAACAAGTAGCATTCAGCACAACTTGATGTGCCACAATTTAGGCGAGGTCCAAAACACTTAGGCCTGGAGGATATATTAGATTTCTTGGAAATACAGTACTGGTCTGGAAGTTGCTTAGGAATACTATGCAACGGTCATGTATCCAAGATGAGCGTTGCCCTGGCCTCTGGGAGACGATTCCCCATGATGCCTTTTATACCACACTAGGTTACTGCAAATTCTCACACACACACACACCTCAACCATGCGCATAATGCTTCCCAAGCAACCACTAAACATCCACCCTTCCTGTAAATTTCATCTGCTAATCAAACTACGTTGCACCCCCCTCGCACCAGGATGAATATCACGTTTCCTCTGTGCAGCAAAAAGTTTACATTTCTCCAAGCAGCTCGTTTCAGCTTAGGATCCTATACTACTGGCTCCGCCAAGCCTACCCAATTGCCTGAAAACTAAACAGTTTACATCACAGTTCTGTGGAAGCCGCATTTATACAACACTACAAACATGTTAAGACAGTTTTTCAAAACTAGGGCGAGACCAATTAGAAGCAGAAGATATTAAGGTTGCACAGGTTTATCACCACTGGCAGAAATCCCGCCAATATCCTCTTTAAACATTTATGAGGAGAAAAAGCAACTATTACAACTTACCAAACCTGAGTCTAGTTTTAAGTTTGGCAAAACAATGGGGACACAAATATACTATACCACACAAAAACAT
>JAODKM010000038.1:8635373-8660463 GCA_026780845.1 Petrocephalus sullivani
ACACACACACACACACAGCTGTAGCTTAAACATTAATCAACATAGCTTACTTCATGGGTGTTGTCTAACTCACCACCCAGGCTTCTTGCAATAAATGTAAACAAGCATACATTGATCAATAAAAGTGAAAAAGCATACAGTAATTTTTTTATCACACACTGTAATTTTAAAGTGGGATTGAGCCTACAGTATTTGTTAACTAAATTAACTCTTCGTCATTTGATAGTATTTCTGTTGACTAAATCTACCTACTGCACTGGGGCTCTGCCCCCAAGCACTGTGACTTAGCTGCCCACTGCTATGTCATGATGTCACATATGGGTTAAATGCAGAGGACACATGGTTGTTCTGCACTGTGTGCTGTGATGTGTCAACAATGACAACTAGTCAGTTTTCCCTTCAACTAAATCTACAAAAGGAAGCATTAATTTAAAATTTATTTAGGCGTTGTATTCCTGTAATGGATTTTAAGATATAAAAAATAATGCGTGGAACAGTTACAGATGAATACAGGGGTCAGTTTATTTATATAGCCTGCTTATTCTGGCCAAAATGAATTTTATTTATTTCACCTATGTGTCCTAAAGACTGAGTTTGAAGAACGATGATGGGCAGGCGCTGGTGATGGAAATGTGCACACAGCTTCCTGAACTCATCGCCCTCGGCCATGTCGCGGGAGTGCTCCTCTGTGCTGCGGCCTTGACAGCCTTATAACCTCGTGAAATGAGGTCATAGCATCTGAATCTGCTGCCGATGCCGAGTTCTGTGACTGTTTGTTTAAAACAGAGTTAATTTCTCTTTGTAAACTTGTTACTTTTTTTAGTTTTTGTGGACACACAATTCTTACAAACATCATTTAATAATACATTTTTTCAAAGGAATATGTTCTGCGTATTAATTGATCAGAATTATAATGAAGGTTGTAACATTTTCATTGTAAATTTCAAAGAATATTTTTAATTTGGTAGAATCTAAAATAGTTTAAAATCTTTAAAATGTTTGCATGGACATTTCAGGTTAAAGGCAATGGATTTTTTTACATTAAGCAACTTTTTGTTTTTGATTTGGGACAATTTAAAATAATTGGAATGGATTTAAAAAATATAAATTAAACTGAATAAAATATTTATATTGAGTCAATAACAAATACTGTGTGGAATCGATTACTTCAGTTTTTTTAGGTTGATCCAATGACTTTTTCAGTGCAGATTGTTTCCTTCCTTCACTGTCTGTTACAGTGCATAATGGGCAAGGAGGTATGTGAGACTATAGGGCGCAGGCAGTTCTAAAAAAATATATACAGTACTGTGCAAAAGTCTTAGGCAGTCAAAGAAAATGTTTAAAGCAATTTTTATGAGTAGTATACGTATTTGCGCCAAAGAAAAACCCAATTGATCATTACAGCATATGAAGATTAAGAGTAACATCATAAAAACGAATAGGGATATCTGCTGTTCTCCCAGAAGTCACTGATGGGTATACATGGGTATACATGGGATGTTTGCTGCAAATTCTGGACTGACTTTAGGAGAGATTTTGAAATGGCTAAGTTGACACACTTTGACAGAAAAAAACAATAGTTCTACTCTAACATGAAGGTCATTTAAAACATCATTTTCTTTGACAGCCTAAAACGTTTGCATAGTACTGTATATATATATATATATATATATACCCCAAGGGAACCTCTTCCGATATTCACATATGCAGAGTACACATGCACAGCAGGCTTGTCCTGCACTGTCCCTCCTCCTCACCTTGCACCTTGCAGCTGCAAACCAGATTACCCCCTGCTGGTGCATATATATCATCAGTAACAAAGAGTCTCCTGGCCTTAAAAATGACAAGATCTACAAATCACTGAACTTTTGATGGAGGTTCAGGAGCCCATAGTAAGAAGTTGATTATCACTTCTTCTATCTATCAAGGAACCAGAGGTTTTTCTTCTTTAAGAATGATCCAGTATCCCATGCCACATGGCACAGGACTTATATGATAACATTCCAGGAAGGCCTGAAGCAAATCTGACACATAGTGTGGCCCTACATGCATCTGGAAGTCTCACAGCTATGCTGCCTGGTGTTTTCATCTCCTGTCAGAGGCACCCACAGTATAACAGGTGCCAGACAAAATCTACCTCCTGTAGTAGGCAGCAATGATATAAGCCTGTGTTGGTAAAAGATGATCAGCAGGCCGCCATCAGAGGGGGAGAGGTACTCCTGTACTGGGCCCGATAAAAAATATTACTTGCCTGAGGCCCGGACATCCTTTGCTGTTATATTTTATATTGTTATATGGTTACATTGTATTGTGTTATATTGCCTGTAGTTTACATGAATTTAGAGGATTAATGGTCATGTCCACCAGGGGGCAGTGTGAGAAAACCATCTCAGTCTGCTTCTTCGTTTCTGCTCTGACTTGATTGTATTGGGTTGTGACATGAAATGATGTACCCTCGCTGTCGTATTAGATTGTATTAGAACTTTGCTATGCCACATATCACTTTACTACCCCATGTTGAAGGATGCATTGTATATTGTTAGATATCTCGTAGTACTGAGTATTTTGTAATTGGGATGCAGTATATTGGAAATAAAAATCTGTTTCTGCAATTAGTATTGCAGTATTTATAAAGAAACAATTAGTTGGAAAGTTGAATAGGAGGAATGTATGGTTGTGTTATGGTTATGTTTTAATATAAAAAATAGTGAAATAAATAGTGAAATCTAATGTAGTTATCTAAATTAAAAAGGAAAATCTGAAGAAGGACAGAAAGACTGACTGCTAGAACTTTGAATGTACAAAGTAAGAATCAAGGAAAGCTGAATGCGGTGAAGATGGACATGAGTCATTTACTGTAGAAGTTATTGTCTTAGATACCAGCAAACTTAAATGGACTGGATTAGAGAACTTTCAGATAGACTGAAACAAAGAATGAATGGATAACAAAGACAACAAAGAATGAATGGAATGTAAGTGAATTTAATGCTGTGATTAATTTGATTTGGTGGATGTGCCTTTAATATGTCAGTTATACAGACTCAGCATCCAACAGTAGAGAATGTGTAGCTGACATCACACCGCCTTGAATTCTGGGTAACATTTTATGTATGCCCATTTTACGTAAAGCGGCCAATAATGTAATAATTACAGTTACTGTAATAACTGCCAATAACGTAATAATTTTTCCATTCTATGTAAATAAATGCGTACCTGCAATAAGAACATCTTGTATGCAACAAATACAAAATGCTGTCTTCAAAACTTCCAGTCAACGTCAAAATAACAGGTATATTTCACATTGTGGGGGCTATTTGGTCCCCACAGTATAATATAAACACAATCCACACACACACACACCTTTGTATACATTTCATAATGTATGCTAGACGAGTACTGGGGCCTGTTTCACGAAGCAGGATTTCTGGCTTGCCTTGATACCTTGTCGGATTTAAATTACACTTTAATTTAAATATGCAATTGAAACATTATCCTTGTTCACTTACATTTAGCCCAGACTACCTTAAATCTAACGAGTTATCTAGTTAAGCAAGAAATACTTCACTTTATGATGCTTCATGATACAGGCCCCAGGTGTGTTTTCGATGTATTGGAAATATTGAAATTATGCAGGAATAGAATACCATGACCACACACCATACTGTGACCAAATTGCCAGGAACTAACGTGAACAAAATGAACACTGTCACCAGAAATGTGCTGTTGCAGCTCTGCTCATAATAGTAATCTCATACCAGTGTTGTTGACCCGTAGCTACACTAGTCATAATCTCAGAGGTTGAACAAAGCATTTGTCATGAATTTTAAAAGGCAATATGACTGCTGATGAATACACGGTTCATGACAATGACTATAAATACACTGTAAATGACAATGACTATAAATACACTGTAAATGACAATGACAAGACAATGAGGCCAGGCCACATTGCACAAGTATAAGTGAAGTAATTTTGAGTTCTTTCAATGAACAGGTTGCGTTGTTGATGATCTTGTTTACATTTTTTACCTGACTTGGTTCTATTGTTCGCGAAGCAACTTAGAACAGCAGTTCTAAGAAGGAGCATAATAAAGACTTTAAACGACTTTCATTCTTTAGGTAAAGAAATGTTTTGTGCAGTCACATGAGGTAAACAAACTTAAACAGTGATTGAAGCAGCTTGTGTCTCGCGCTGCCTGGGAGCAGAAGGCCATGGGTTCGAGACCGGCCTTGGCAGGAGAGCCAAGTGTGTGGGCCCTTGAGCCAGGCCCGTAACCCACAGCTCCATGCATTGCACTGCAGGTGGGTCACCAAGTTGCTCTCATCTAAATGTGTGTCACTGAGAGCAAGTTGGAATAAGCAGGAGGACAATTTCCCCCCAAGTCATATGATCCGATCATATTTATTTTATTTATATCATATCTATCCCTTTCCCCTTCTCCATCTCTACTCCATCCGATTTGAGCAATTGCAATTTAAACAACCTTTCAGCCAAAAAAATTGTATTCTGGTAACCACCGTAGCAGGCACAAGTAAACAGAAAGTGCCCCTCTCAAGATGATGTCCCCTTCCCAGGATACAACAAATCCAGCAACCTCTGCATTGCCAAGGCGTTCTTCAAACGTCGTCTTTACACCTGGATATCACCAGATGCAATCCACAGGAATCAAACAGAATAGATAAGTGCCAAATAATGGAAGAGTGCAGTTTAAAGAGCAAATATGTGGACTGGAGCAGATCATGGAAGAACAACGACTTATGTGTGACCTCCAAGCTAATTATGCTGAAAAGAACAATAAGGCCTTCCAAGATTTGAGAAATGTCCTTGAATGGATCCACTGCCTTTAAGGAAAGCATCAGAAAGCAATTAGAGATTTTCTGGATCCAAAGCTGCATGAGGGATTCAAATTAGTCATCCAGGAATCTGAGAAAAAACTGGCCAAAGCAAACGAGCCATAGCAGAAGGTGCAGTGTAGAGGGGCAGAGATGCCAGAATCAGGAGAGATAAAGATCTCTTTAAAAATCAAATTGTGAATTTCAGAAAGCTACCAGGAAACACAAAAATGAATATCACAACAATATTTTCAAAGACATAGAAGAAGGAAATAAATATTCCTTTTGTTCTGCACATCTGTGAGAAGTTTCAGCCTCAAGTGGGCATACTGAACGGCTTCTATGGGCGAGTGAAAATGAAGATCAAGCAGAGATGGAAGGAATACACAGATGACCTCTACAGCAAAGACCTCAACTACCAAGAGATATTTCATGAGGACAGATACATGGGAGAACCTTCAATAATGGAAGAGGAGATTAGATTGGCGCTGAGAGCAGTGCCGACAAGGATGGCCATGGGATAGATGGTATTCCCTGGGGTGGTTCTGGGGTGGAGTGGGGTGGGATGGGCAGTAGGGGGTAGTGCTGACATGGATGGCCATGGGATAGATGGTATCCCCTGGGGTGGTTCTGGGACTGGCGGGGGATGGCCCCATGACAACATGCATGCCCCCCCCCCGTGGCCCCCCAAATATGTATGCTACTGATGTCTGAAATAAATGTATTATTATTACGATTATTATTTACATTTATATATGTGGGCAAAGACGTTGTACACTGAGAAGAGTTGAAACACAAACGTGAGCACAGTTTCTTGATGGGCTCCTAATGCCGGTGTGCCGGGTGGTCAAGTCCATTGGTGAAGAGCAAAGTTAACGGCAGAAAATAATCAAGCTTGTGGAAGCAAGACAGACAACTGGCCCCATCTTTAGCATTTTTGGTAACACAGAAGTCATAAATAATTTTTGCCTCTTTTGAACAATCTACCGCAACAAAGGATCCAGCAGATAGACAGAAGGAATCACACAATAAGTGAGTAATTCTACTGATAATAACAGCATTTTAAATGCTGATGTGTCATGGGGTGCTTAATACTATCCTGGATTGTGAAAAAAATAGTCCTTAAGGAACAGAAGACCAAATTTTCTGCAAATAGAGGTTTTAACCACAACTGGGAGTAAATACACGTAGAAATATTTACTACAGATATTTATACAGTGAGAAGAACAGCAGCATGACCTGACGTGACATTCTGTTAATATACAATTCTCTCAGGACATAATGTCCAATTATACATCGATCAGTCATAACAGAAAAACCTGCCTGATATTCTGAAGGTCCTCCTGTCAGCCCTGACCTGCCGAGGCATGGACTCCACAAGACCTCTGAAGGTGTCCTGTGGTATCTGGCAGCAAGGCATTAGCAGGGGATCCTTTAAGTCCTGTAAGTTATGAGGTGGGGCCATTGTGGCTCTGACTTCTTTGCCCAACATATCCCACAGACGCTCAATCGGACTGAGATCTGGGGAATCTGGAAGCCAAGTCAATACCTCAAAATCTCACTCATGTTCCTCAAACCATTCCGGAACAATCTCTGCAGTGTGGTAGGGAGCATTATCCTGCTGAAAGAGGCCACTGCCATCGAGGAATGCCATTGCTGTTGCCTGCATCCCGGTGCCATCTCTTCCCCGGGTAAATGATGTACATGCACCATGTGATGTAGCAGAAAATGTGACTCATCAAACCAGGCCACCTTCTTCCATTACTCCATGATCCAGTTCTGACAATCACACGCCCAATGCAGGCACATTCAGTGGGAGACAGGAATCAGCATGGGCACGCTGACCTGTGGCTACACATACCCATATTTAGCAAGCTGCGATGCATTCTGTGTTCTGACACATTTCTCTCTTAGCCAGCTGTAACTTTTTCAGCAGTTTGTACTACATTAACTCCTCTGTGGGATCAGACCAGACTGGCTAGCCTTTGCTCCCCATGCCTTGGGCCCCCAGGACCCCATCGCAGGTCCACTAGTTTGCCTTCCTTGGACCACTTTTAGTAGGTATTGACCACTACATACTGGGAACACCCTGTAAGACCTGCTGTTTTGATAATATCCTGACCCAGGTGTCTACCAACACAATGTGGCCCTTATCAGAGTCTGTCAGATCCTCCAACACGTTAACTTCAAGAACTGGCTGTTCACTTGCCTAATATATTTTGGCACCCTTAACAGGTGCCACTGTAACAAGATAATCAATGTTATTCGCTTCACCTATGTAATGGCTGATCAGTGTATAAAAAAGTATCACAACTAGATCTGCAGTAACTCTGTACTGTGTTGATTCTCATTCCAGCTGACCTTGGTATAATCTTTTCAGTTTCTATGAAATATCTTTTTAACTAAGCTCTCTCCTTATCAAGTAATCCCTGAAGACACATAATTCATTCTTTATATTTTTCCATCTTCCGTGTTAGTGTTAACCCTTTACATATCCACCCGACTAGTGCGAAAGATATTTTCCTCATTATGAAACTGTTTTGGTTTTAATTGTTATCACAGATTATAAAAGCAGTTCTAATTAGTAGGATCATCTCCACTATGTAATGAAAGATCATTAAATAAGGCTGCAAGGTCAATAAATAAACGTGCAATACATGAAGTACTTGAGAAACAGCAGCAAAATTTGAAGAGATTTGAGAGACTTAATAAATAAACTATTTCAGGTTTGTAGCTGGTGAAAACACCCTGAAACTAAACCCAGCCTCCCCTGGTGTTCAGGCTGTGTTGACTTAGTATTCATCAACAGTTACATATAAAAAAAGAAAAGACAAATTTTACAGTCTTTACAGTTCCAATACTGTCAAAATACGTAAAACTACGTATATATTTCTCTCAATATAAAACCATTGCTATTCACTTAATCTGCATGTACTCATCCTTGCCCATATCAATTTCACATCCATCTTTCTACCCATGAATCTGTTTTCCAGCTTCTCATCATCAGAATTGTCAGAATTCTTCTGGAATTCCTGTTCTAGAAAGCAGCAGATCATGCAAATCTGTCAGCACATTACCAAGGAAGCATTCTGTTTTAATATTACTCATGTTGTGCAGCTTTAGAGTGCTTTATTGATTATTTTGTTTAAAATATTTTGATTTACCTAAGGATAAATTGTAAAATTGTATGCTTTGTCAATTCTTTGTGGGATAAAGCCATTTTCTGCACATCTGTGTGTGAGTTGGTGACAGTCAGGACTGTGACATAAGTATGCCTTGATTTATATGACCACGCTATTGTCACATTGTTGTAAAAAATTGTTGCCAGCAGGGGGCAGGATAACACTTTGGTATATTTATGCATCGAAAAAACAGCATATATTATTTGGCCATATTGCTTCCCTTTTGATTCAGCTTCCTGAAGAACATGTTTTATTCTGCCCAGTACAAATTCTAGGAAGGTCACCCACATTATACAGAGAACAAAAACTGGGAGACATCTATCTGCATTACCGAAACAAAATTATATGCCTGGTGTGAATTACCACTGTCTTTACTTATGTACTTATATTACATAAGTAATCATGAGAATAACCATAGCATGTGGAAAATGTGTCTATAACTACAACTTGGTCCAGGACTAGAGGAATAGTGCCAGGAGGACCACAAACAGTATAGAAGTATAGAAAGAGGACCACAAATGGTATAGAAGTATAGAAGGAGGACCACAAATGGTATAGAAGTACAGAAGAAGGACCATGAACAGTATAGAAGTATAGAAGGAGGACCACAAACAGTATAGAAGTACAGAAGAAGGGCCACAAACAGTATAGAGGTACAGAAGAAGGGCCACAAACAGTATATTAAGACACTGAAGTAACATTTACCAGAATATTATATGTGGTCTTAAGCTCTAAAAAGGTAAATGGTACCACCATTTACAACAAAGGTAAGACACAGACAGTCCCAGTGTCAATGCGGGTCGTGTAAAACTGTAATAATAACACCAAACTGGGAAGCTGGGTGCGAGAATACAGAAAGCTGGTGGTCATAATGATGCACTATGAGTGGCTCACAGTGAAGACACACTGTAAAATCACGGTATGCCAATCTAAGAACATGCTGTAAAGTGACCGTATGTGAATCTAATGATCGACAATAAACTAAATATGTACATTTCTATTCCAGTGACGATGTGTAATTCAGTTACTCCAGTTATTCTAAACTTATTACATAACTTTGTTTTATGCTCAGAAATAATAATGATAAAATTAATAATAATAATAATAACAACAGACTGAATACATTTCGGTAAGATAATTAGTTATATTCTTTTCTTTCTGATATGACTTTTAAGATGTTCATTTTCTTGGGAAAACATTATTTTATTTATTATTTGTCACGCTTTCGGCAGGATGAACGACCCATGGCAGCGAGCTGCGAGGTTGAGTCCTTCAAAGGGGCGTTTATTAGCGGGTACACAAGGGAACACGGGGGAAAGCGCGATAGCAACCATACAGGACATGAACAATACTGGACCAGGGGCACAGGACACGGACTCACTGAAATAGGGCAGCACATTAAGGGGCAAACAAGAGGCAGCTGATCAAGGGAACAAGCGGAGAATTCACACGAGGCAAACACAATGAGGGTCAGGTGCGACGAATCAAGCCCTACCTGAGGACAAAACAGGGGAAAAACATGAAGGGCGGGTCTGAGCATAACATTATTACTATTATTTTTGGTAGAAAATTCATTGCCATTCAGACAAAGAACATGAACAGAGAAACCTAAATGGTACGAACAAAGTCTTAACACTGTGGGAATTTGGGATGTCATCATGCCTGGTATATAATTTATGACCAACAAAGCTAATGAATATTTAAAAACAGCCAGGAATTGTACCCTGTTCAAGATATGGCTAATTGTGTAAAAGGGTTACACTTAAGTGTAAAGGTGCAGTGACTTGTCCTGTGCTGTATGATGCCCTGAAAACACAAAACAAGCCAGGCTCAATTATTACAGCTATTACTAAAGAAGAGACAGGACTGCATGTACAGACACACGCACACACACACACAACCTGGCTTTCATCCGGGGGGGACTCTCAGCTGATGTCCGAGAGTGCCCCTGTATAAGATATCCCACACGTAGTTCAGCCTTGTGAAAGATGCCAGCAGCGGGAGGTCATTGGCCATGAGGTCTTATTGCATCACCTTAAAGGTCCTTGAAATGCTTGTACCGTTTACTTCCTATGGACCATGTACATTTTAGCATTTTTTTATGGGGGCGGAGCTAAAGTTGCCAAGGTAACGAGGATGGATGGCAGCATGCCGTAATGCCTTAAGGAAATATTTTCACATTCATCTAAAATTAGAGGACTGAAACTGAGGAAAATAACATTTACTTTTACTGCAAACCAGACATGGTCACAAATCATACATATTACAATTTACATACATTTAACATGAATAGTCATAAGCATACCCTTTAGTTTGTTTAATATACATTAAAACAGAATACAGAATGTACAAATTAACTTAAATACAGGCACACATCAATATTAAATGTAATGCAAAGTTTAGACAAAGTAATGCCCAACTTTACAATATTAACACATAAATATGCAATGGAAGACTACTGGAGGCTAGCCATATCAAACATGGTCTAGACTTTTGGTCCAAGTCCTTATTTACACCAAACAGTAGCAACGCCCTTTTCAAGCATCTTGTAGCATCGCCAACAAATGATTAAACTGTAAATCTACAGAAAAGCAGAATTAAGAGGCGAAACCAAAGTTGCAGTGCCAGTCAGTTGAACAAATGCTCCGGCGCCAAGACCTCCGCACTGGTACTTGTTTGACAAAGTTCCAAGATGTTCCTTAGGCTCTTCAGTCAACTATCAGCGGGAAACTGATTCATGCGGAGCTTGGCTACTTTCACAATGGACCAAAGGCACCCTACTAATGCCCTCCAGGTCACATTCGATTCAGGGTTTCCAGCTTTCAGTATATTGGAAACACGAATAAGAGCTAGAAGTGTCCTCTTGGAGGTACCGGCCCCAATGTAGCTCCTCTACGACGATACTACACAGGTCTTGATAGAGTTGAGAACTGTGCTTATGGAAGTCTTAGCTGGACCTCTTTCAGTGTTAAGGCCAAAGAGCTGCCTTAAGCAATGTGCAAATATTTCCCCTTGTTGCGGGACATCAAAGTCAACCTGGCATTCCAATCCGAGGCTGCATCTACAGGTAGGAGTCCATGGAGGGGGCATAGGAGAAGCCAAGGAAAGCCTCGGCCGCCTCCTGGATGCTGGAGGTGACCAGGGCACTGTCCGGGGAGCAACCGATGGAGCTGGGAACAGGCTCGTCTGTAAACTCCGGGTCAAAGTGCCTCAAGTCATTAGGGCCGGTCTGCAACATGGGTCAAACAAGGCATTAGGGATCGAGGGCAATAGAAAACCCAACATCTGGCAACAGTCTAATATAAAACATCTGCACGCGCGGCCTTTGGCAAACATCTCACTTACCACATTAGGGTTGAAGGGAGGTGTGAGTTTCTTGCCATTAAGGTCGTCCCAGTTGATCGGCGAGAAGAACATATGGTCTTTGATCTCAGTCTGTTGGAGGAGCACAGATGTTACGAGGGTGTGCTTAGGCTAGAGTGAAGCTGAAGGTGAAGGTTTGGGGTTTGGGGGGGGGTACTTACAAAGTCCTGGCTGCAGCCCAGCCGCTTGCTGCGGTCCTTCTGGAGCAGACCCTCCAGTAGATGGCGGGCCGCGTTGGAGATGTTGGGCTTCAGCTGCAGCGGCTTGTTCAGGATGTTGTCATACATCTCGGCCGTGTTGCGGCTGTAGAAGGGAGGCTGCGGACACAAGACTGGCGGTCAACCTCCGCTCACCCGGACCCTCTAAACCAAAATGTCATCAATACCCCAGGGATCCTGAGGTCTCTCTGAAACTGCGGTCTACTCACCAAACCATACAGCATCTCGTAGAGCACGGCCCCCAAGCACCACCAGTCCACTGTCCGGTCATAGGGCTGCTTGTGCAAAACTTCTGGGGCCAAGTACTGTACAACAAGAAGCAGGGTATCACTTTCCGGCTCCCATCATCTCAAGCTACACTGTGATCAGTGGGACAGGCAAAAGGGATCAAGAACAAAAACAATGAAAGGTGTCATACCTCCGGAGTGCCGCAGAACGTGGAGGTGGTCCCGTTGGGCTCGATGTTCTCCTTGCACAGGCCAAAGTCGGTCAGCACGATGTGGCCCTGAGAATCCAGCAGGATGTTCTCTGGTTTCAAGTCGCGGTATACGATATTGAGCGAGTGCAGGTAGCCCAGTGCGCTGGCGATCTCCGCGGCATAGAAGCGCGCTCGCGGCTCCAGAAAGCACCGCTCTCTCTGGAGGTGGTAGAACAGCTGGAAAAAAAAAAAAGAAAAATGGTGGGTGGTGGGTGGGGGAAGTTAGATGCTACCCCACATCCAGGATCGCAGCAGACAGAATTAGCTGCCTCATGGACCAGGGACACAATTGCAGGAAATGACCTTGAGGTCCACGTACAACTTTTTCTTCCTTGACCACCCCCCCCCCCCACAAACTTTGCCAGCCAATGCAGCTGCTAAATCTGGAGAAGTTCTCCCCGATCCCCACCCATCAACATCCTGGGACGAATTATTTCCCCTTTTAATGAGCGGAGAGAGAGAAAAAAAAGGATCTATCGCAGTTTCTCATGACAGGATTTCCGCTCCTGTCAGACTGCCTCCTTACCTCTCCGCCGTTGATGTAGTCCAGGACAAAGTAGAGCTTGTCTGCAGTCTGGAAGGAGTAGTGGAGCCCAACCAGGAAAGGGTGTTTCACATTCTTCAGCAGGACATTCCTCTCTGACATTATATGCTTCTCCTGGAATAGCCAGAGGACACGATTCTTTTTTAGTAAAAATGTCACGATCTGCATTTTTGCAATGCAGGTTTAGGTGACCATGTTCTGGCTTTATGCAATACATGAATAACAAGTTCAGGAAAAAAACAGAACCAAACGTCATATCAAGGCAATAAAAAAAACAATATGCTTTAATGTGTTCTTTGAATCTTTACCATGTTTTTATATCCCTGCCTTTTAAGTAAGGTGAGTTAGTCCATTTACCTCCTTTTTTTTTAAGATGGCTTTCTTCTGCAACACTTTCACGGCGTAGAACTGGTCGTCTGTCCGGTGTCTTGCCAGAAGCACCTTCCCGAAGCTGCCTTTGCCGATTACTTTGAGGAAGTTGAAGTCTGAGGGCTTCGCAGTGGGGTTGGAAGATGGTCCGAGGTTGATCTGCTGTGATGGACTTGGCTGTGAGGAGGAAGGGATGAGGTTAGAGTTATTAACCCGTTAAGGGGCTGTAGCACCCAGGGACCTTGTGCATACGAGATACTTACAGGTGGAGAGGGGTTAGCATTCAGCAGCTCTGCATCCTGAGGAGAACCCATGTTCAGAATGGACTGGACTTCAGGGCTACAATCAGGGGAAAAGTGAAAAGGACCACTGCTGAGATCCTGCACACAGCTAACAGAGTCTGTGTTCCACAAAACAGAACAAATGACACTCCCCTCCTAAATTCAAGCAGGCAGCAAACTTTTCATAATCATGTTGACTGAAACACAGCACAGAAGCTAATCATAAAATAGTCATTTATTTTTTGGGAGACGTTTAAAAAACACAATTCAAATAACACTTACTGTTTACAAGCGTATGAATTAGTAGCCAGCTTCTGAATGAAATCATTCAATCCCATTCTTCTCTGCTTCATAAAAGCTGCAACAAAAGCAAAGAAAAAAACATTAATGAAAAACATCCACCATACTTACATTCATAACCATGGGAGTCTGGACCACTTTTTTTCCTTGTTAAAAAAATAACGATGCATACCAGTAAGAACTGAAACAACTCCTCTCATTTTGGAATAAGTCATAGGCGACGAATCAGACTCCGTGGTGACTGTCATTGCTCTGCACTGGCGTATAACAGTATGTCCACACCACTCAGCACGTTATGGTATACTGAGCTAGACTGAGCTGCTGCCCTAATTTATACGGTGGCCGGGTTCTGGCACACATGGTAATATGATCCGGTGGTTGCGTTCCCCGGGGCGGGTCTTAAAGTTGAGTAACATTGTCTTGCCCCAACCATTTTCAAGGGTCCCCAGCGACATCGTGCTGCGATTGGTGGGACTGAAAACCTGCACCAATCAGAGCCTAGCGCGCTGCGCTCTGTTGACTAAAACTCAGCTCCCTCTTTGAATCAGTTACGGGCCGAGCTCCGCCCACTGCTGACGTCATCATTTACGGAAGCTCCCACAAGTTTCTGCCGAAAGTACTAGCTGTACTTTCTTGAAGGTATTCACAGAAATAACCAGTAAATTGCAGAATAATCGACGTAAACAAAGTACGCGCGTTTTGCTGCAGTAAAAGAGTCTCTGTAACGGGCTTTTGGGCTGCAAAAAATAATTATTTTAATTATTTGAATAAGAATTAGGCTAATATATTACTGCTGACGGCAGCAATAACTGTATTTGCGTGTTGCTTTTGGGTGCCGAGGAAATGTAATTGCAGAGAGAACCTAAAATACTTTAAGTAACATGCACATATATAATCCAAATCTCAGGTTATTCATTTAAACATATAAAGTATACACATGTTACATTGCAGTCGCATTTATTCAAGACGACCAAAATCAAATATTAAACTGTTTTATATATGTGTGCAGTTAAGTGATTTTTCAATTCAGATTACCTTTAAATGTCAAAGGACTGCATTTCCTGCACTTAGTAACAATTCTCACGTCTTCAAGCAAGAGCATATCACTATAAATACTATGTAACCTACGTGGTACGCAGCTGTTAACAATAAAAGTAAATACTTAAGGTTTACAGAACTAGATGCCGGTGGGGTTTGCCCTATATTAGGGACTGGATGAATAAAATGTAGCATAAAACCATTTACAACTGTAGGCATAGGACACGCATAGTTAACATGCCGTAATAAGCACACCACAAATATGCATTTATTACTCATGCAGAGAACATCAAGTCTGTATCCAGCGCATAAACAGAAGTGCACTGTCCGGCTGGATAAGGTGGGTTGCAGTGTTGAGTTTCCAGCCTGTATCAACTTGCTATAACCAGTTAAGAGGAACCATATGACGCATGGGAGCAGATTTATAGGAGGGCGACGGGGAGCCCGGTCCGGAGACCGGCGTCTGCATTCACAATCTCCATGTACAAATGTAGCCTTCCTTTACGAGCCAACGCTTCCTTTAACCTCAAAGTTGCATGTATTGCAACAGTAAGCGACAAATGATAATGCTAAAATATGAGTATTGCGCCTGTGGAACTGCTTCACGTTTGCCTGAGATTAATATTAAGTAAACTTATTTTAATAGTTTCGCGTTTCGTACGTCCAGTGTCCATGGCAATACATTTTCCCAGTTTCTTTGTTTAACTCCACATAAGTCTCATGTGAAATTCTACGCCTCAATTACGGGCACTCCCGCACTGGGTGAAAATGGAACTGTTACATTCTCGCCAAACCTAAAAGTCATTATTAAGAATATTTATCCATTCATCAGTTTCCTATACCGGCTTGTGTTTTTCTTGGTCGCGGATGTCCGGAGTCCATAGTATATATTTATAAGTATTTAAAATATATTAAATATAACAGAATTTAAAAACTATAACACTTCTACGGTAAACTGGTATTCATTTAATAGGTCTACAACAATCGATGTGTTAAACGAACCTTTTAACTCCTCGATTTTCATTTTGCGTTCTTTTCCTTCCTCGGAGTCGCAATAATCCTCCAGCTAATTCATCGCAGGTAAAATGAACTCACTAACTGTCTCCCCAGTCAAGACCCATTACCTCGACCGATGCATTTGCATAGGTACACATAAGAATACTGTAAAATCAAATCTTGTAATGTAAAACTGGGCGTAGCATCAATCGACCTCATTCACTTCATGTACTAATTAACTTTCTGCTACATACTTCCCAGTTTCGATTTATATATCCAGCCGCTTCTCAAAGCAAATAATGCCGATCGTAGAATAGAAATATTCTTACATGACAGGAACTTACATGTCAACGTGGAGCGTTTGTCTTTCATCTGACAAGAAAGCGCCTGCAGACCCTTAGTACCTCTGGAGATTTGTGGCTGGAATTTGCGCAAGAAGTAACATTCCATGTCCGAGCGGCGCGCGGCGGATATCGCGGCCGGGGAGCGCCGCCCACCCCTTACTTTGTCCTCTGTTTCGGAAGAATGCCTCTGTGGCCAAGAATGCCGGGCCACTTATGCCCCAAATTTCAGTTCCAATTCAAAGGACGGATTTAATTAATTTTCCTATATCAACCCAATACCCCCCCATCGGTTAATTAAATCACAATGAGCTATTAATAGAACCCACAAGCGCTTATTTTAGCAAAAGCTGATCACGGAGATTCTTTACGAATAATGCACGACTTCAAAGTCAGCCCAGGAAACAGAAATTCCCATTTCGGCTCCGCCACTGACATAATCGTTTTAAAAATGTTTTCCTAGACAAGTCATATCGACCGCAGCCGCGACAATTGCCATTGTTAACACTAGACGTGAATTTTGCGCGTTTGACGTTGTGTTTGTGTGTTTTTTTGGACAGATAAGCCAAACGGGTGTGAGGGTTTGAACAGGACCGAGCTGTTTTTTTTTTTCAATTGATCTGTGTCACGCTTATTGTCGAAGTGCTGCAGGAATTATAGGCCTACTTCATTGGTGCAATAAAACCCATATTTTACTTGCAATGCAAACATATTGTTTTATAATTCATGTATAGACTCTTCCTAGCTAACGTTATGTGTTTTTGTTTTTAATGCAAGCAATTCATGGGCAAATTCCAGTTTTTATGTCCTTTTCTGAAGAGTTTTCCTCATCTGGTATACATCGGGAAACAAGCAGGTCCAAACGTCCTGCATAACTGTTTTTCTCATCTGGTCTTTTGCTGGCATTTGATTATATGTTTTTTGGCTATTTGGGTGTATTTTTTCAGAGTATAAAAGTTTGTGATTTAATCACTTGAATGAAAGCAATAATTTCATGCTCTGCAACTGGTGTCTGTGGTGTATTTCAGTCAAAGCATCTATTAAATTTGACACCAAGCAGATCACCGGCTATGAACTTTGTCAGTTTATAATAGTTATGTCAGATGTTTAGTACTAGATCTACAGCTACATTTTGACCTTCAGTCAATAGAGGATGGCCATTTAGATTCTGTTTTCTTGACGGAGGATATTGCTGTAAGCTAGTAACGAAGGTAGCAGCAGACTTTCTCACTATTGTAAGCTGAACAAATTCCCCACACTGCCATTTTTTACATACACGACAACATATGCATCTGTGAGTGTGATTTTTTTTTTTTAATCAGCTAAACCCCTGCCATGGTTCTGTTTGATTTATGATAAGTGTTGTGACATTTCAGTAAAGCTATCTTGAGATGGCCACGTTCAGGGTCTCCTTACAATCAGGACTGCAGTGGATTAGTGAGGTTCAAGGTGACATTTTAGTATAATTATGCTTGATTGTTAAGGTCAAGGGCTACATTTCGACATGTATGTGCTGAATTTGTGAAGTTCTCCACTAGATACTCACGGATCCAACAGCACAGAGGGCTTATAGTACCTGCTTTAACTTTTAACATCGTGTCTCAAATTTCCCACAACACAAGGCAAATCTATTATTCATCTGAGGAAACCTGATAAAGCATTCAATATTCTCCTTAGGATTTAAGTGCAGATCAGTCATAATTAGATTTTTTGTGTGAAGAGTGCAAGGCTGTGGGGCTCATTCATAATACTTTTGACAGAATATTAAATATAAATTACTGGTATCCCATCAGGGGCATGCCTCATGCCCAGTGCTTTGAGTGATGGAGTCAGGCTCACTGAGATCGTGCTCTGAATAAGAGGTATGGATGGATGGATGGGTGAATGAATGAATGAATGAATAAATGAATGAATGAATGGTTGGGTGAGTGGATGAATGGTTGGATGGATGGCCTTAATTGACTTTCATTCCCTCCAACAAATGGTTTGCTGCTGAACTTCTGTGGGTCTGTAACCAACACAACAGATTACACTGACATTTTTGATACTATGCAATTGTATCATTCTCTCAACTATATGCTGAGGCTTGTTTAGTACTCTTGTATGCTGACAGTTGTTTAGCAATCTCGTGCTTAGTTTATATATTTTGGCTGAGCAGCAATGATGGGAAAGGCACCAATCAGTTTCTTATGTACTGTACTGTCCCAACTGTCAAGATCTTTACCAATTCACATTCAGATGTTGATGAGTTTTTGGTGCATCTGAGTTAAAAGATGCTATGTCTAAAGCATGATATCTCTGGAAAAACATAAAATTTCTCAATGGTTCATCATAGATGAATCAATAATCAGAAAATCCCAGCTGCTAAAATCAATCTTATAGACTTAGACTTATACTGTTCTTATTTCCTTCGATTCAGTCTGCAGTCTGCATGGCCCTTTCCGCCTCAGCACGGCCAGTCGAGCAGGCAGCCAGGAGCCTGCGTACGGCGCAGGCTCAAATTCATGAATGGGTGGAAACAGTTCTCCATAGGTCTGTAAACATTGCATAACTAGAGGAGCCATTTGCCGGTGCCAGACCCTTAAGTGAGGAAAAGCCCCTTTTTTCCACGATAGAACTAAGCAGCAAGCATCATTCTGCTAACCATGAAACCGCCTTCCTTCAGCTGTGAACCAGCTGCAGTACCAACACTGAAGGATGAACACCCAGTAAGCTAATTTTAGGGTCCTTTAAAATTTCCTTTAAAAGCTGGCCGGATATTCCAGTGCCCAGCTTATAAAATATTCAGTGCATTTTGAAATAAAAGTATATATTTACAGATATTAGGGCTGGGTGATTTTTGGCAGATTGTCATGTGTATATGATTTCATCAACACAGCATTGCTAAGAAAAACATATCACATTGTCAGGAAAATATTTCCAGAGAAGGGAACTTTGATTCACATAAAGCGAGTTATTCGTATTTCAAAAGCACGTACACATATTTTTGTAATTGAAGGTCATTAAAAGCCCACATATCTGTAGTAGCAGAACATGTTAAATATACATCTCAATCAGTTTTCTTCAGTGGTTTGACTCTGTGGTGCAGTTGTGTTGTTTCCCTGAATGTCTGTCAGCACTTTGATCTGATACAGGGGCAGACGTCACGTTAAGGTTTGCTGAAGGCTAGTCTGTTAGAACATGGTCACAGTCACATGGTTACATTTAAATGTGTACTAATACTGTCACGCACAGGAAGTTTGCCGAGGTTGTTCATACCAGAATCCACCTTTGCAAAGACATCCTTATACAGATGGAGACGTATCTTTATACATCTATAAAAATGGGCCAACAAGTCAATATGTGTCTTGTGTATTTATGATAACTACTATCAATATGTATACATGTAATTTTTATTCCCAGATTTGTTTTGGCTTTAAAATGAGTTTGTGCTGCCAGTACAGGGAAAGAAAAAAAAGTGTGATTTGGTTTGAGGGTCATTTAGAGAGTAAGGCAGCAGCTTGTGTAGTTTCTGGTTACCTGAGACACAAAGGCCATTTATTTTTATTATAAGGTCAATGAAGCCAAAGCCATGGGCTATGACATAGCACGGCGTCTGTGTGCGTGACTGTGTGTGTGTGTGTGTGTGTGTGTGTGTGTGTGTTAAAGGGACACCTGCTGTGTAAACCTAGAGTAATCACCAGGGTGGCTCATTGGTCAGGACCAAACAAATAACCACTGTTTCACAGTTTTTTTTCTAGCAGTGAGAAGCAGGCTTTGGGGATAACAACCTTTATTAAAATAGCAGGAAAAACAGTAATTACATTTCACCCTGCAATCAGTCAGGGCTGCGAGAGCATGTACAGTGTGATGCAATGCCATAGGGCCAGAGGTCTTACCTGAATCAGCAGTACAGCAGTAACTTATCTCGGGAAAACTGGAATAGTACAGATCCATTGCCTGTAACAGAGTCATTCACAATGTATTAAATATCTGTATTGAAATCTTACAACAATAACATGCCCTGCACCTCCACTCCAGTGCTGCTAATTGCAGACTTTTGCTTGAATGACACCTAATGTCTTTGGTGTGGGAGGTCAGGAAAGACATTTCTTAGCCCCAGCGAGGTTCTTGGACTCTGCCTGGGAGAGGAACACTGGTTTACGACATGTTCTGTCTCCACCCAGTCAACGCGCGTCAGCGGCACTATCAGCCCCCGATTGTGACGCAGGAAGCTGGAGCGAACAGGGAAATAAAGAAGGACCCATCTGCCAAGTTTCCGTCGCGAGTCAGATCGGCCAATCAGGCGCCAGCATACAGGTAAGGGACCCTAGGAGAGGGGAGATGTCTGTAAATGGGTCACCTGGTGGATACTGTGAGAGACAGGAAAGTGCGGGCCTGTCCTCTCCAGAGAAAACTATGAGCGCTTCATTCTGAAATGGTCATCAGAAAGGAACAAAGCTATAAAAACAAACTGATGAGCAATATTTACATGGTTTTGTGAAAAAAGTAAATAAGAAAAAAGATTCTGCAACAAGAAAGAAGTTTCTACCTTCAACAGTGTACATACCTCGTACTTAATCTATACATTACAAAAGATCTTAAGAAAAATCTAAAATTCTGAATGCAAAAATCTATTTTCGTGAAAACATTCCTTTAAATATTAAACGTGTTTCTCTTCAACCTGAAGGATTGAATTTTCGAATGTCCTTAAATTACACGGTCTGTTGGATCAGTCCAGTTGCCGAGTGGAAAAAAAATATTTGCTTCATATAGTTTTTGAGAGATGAGCTGTTGATAGTAAATGAGCCTTTGGGAAACATCTCGCCATTGTATGGTCAGCCAGCTCCGGCTCACTGGGCCAGCCAATTAGACGCGCCCTTACTCATAGGGTCCCGCCCCAAGTTGGCACGCTCTCTTCCGTTTTCCATTACGGCACTGAAATGGATACACAGCACTGAGAGCCATTGTCCTGAATCTGTAGCCATGGCAACTGAAAACTAAGACTTTTAAAATTATTTTAATTATGCACACCAGCTAGTTGGGATCCTGTTGTGTGCTGAATGATTTAAAAGAGATAAAATGCTGAAGTCTACCATGGAAACTGCTTTCACTTCGGGCAGACGAAAAACTGCTCCAAGATCTAAGAACTCTTCCTTCTGGAAAAGCCACTCATTATAAAGTAGAACAAAGGTCCAGTTTAATGTTATACTGGTACAGCACACAAGCCATTCAGAGCAGCAAACTGGGACTTCGGGGAATTTGAGCAAACCACCTCTTGGTAACCTTTGTACTTCTACAAAGAATAAAGGAACTCTAGAAAAATACTTCTTAGATACATAAACTATATTAACATCTCCCCCCTTTTTTAAAGGTCAGTTATTGTTTTAATTTGGGGCATTTAAGTAAACAATGTTGTTTTGCATCTGAGGGTGACCAATCCCTGCAATCAGTGTCTGATGACATTTCTCTTTCGTTAACCACCAAGCCAAGAGAAAACAACTTTTGGTTTATTCCAATATATTATCACATGTAATCATTCATAAACCCTTCAGCTGGGTCCACCGCACGCTCACATTTGCCTGTAGTCACTAGCATCTGATTCAAGTAACTCTGTTAAAATGTATGTAGTAATTAGTTTTACAATCATTTGTTTCACAATATCCTTCTTGATAGAAGGAAGTACTATGAACTTGTGTGCAGGGAGTGTAGCAATGTCCTTCCCTACAGTATTCGTCACCAGCGGTATTCTGTACTAACATTTCTGTCGCAGATAAGCACCCTTTTTTGTATTAGTTATGGACACATTATTCTCTGGCGGGGAATATGACCATGGTTCTTCACCATTAACTCAGTTTTCACTGATTGTTCTTATGGGCTTATGTTTGTGTTCATTGAAATGTAAAACCCATTACTTTACAAAGTCACAGTCAGCTAAAGATAATTCCAGTGGGAAATGAAGTGCATTGAATTTCAGTTGTTAGAATACTTTAATTCAACTGGCTGCATTCAGATATCAGTATAAATCATTCGGTCAGAAATGATTTCATGAATATGTTTTGTTTTTTTTTTTTGCTCTGTCAAAAATCTCAAATAACCATTCAAACATTCACGATGAATGAAAAATACAGTTACTAACTGATCAAATTCAAATGTTCAAAGTCATGTCATGTTTCTTAACTAATGAAGTAAATGTTATATTTCTTTGATCTTGTTGCAAAATACCATATGAATGTTGATGATTGTTACCACTGTACCTTAAACCCTTTAATATATCCTGTGTTGTATACAAAATATGAATACTTTTTTAATCAGTATGATTTAAATTGGACATAAATTTTGAAGTTAAATGTACATGCAAGTGTAAATGCAAAGCTGAATGTTTTATGAGACATCCTTGCTGCAGTAATAGAGATATGGTTGTAGTAGTTAAGTTAATGGAGATGAATCCCTGGTGGGCCTGCGTTACGTGTCCCATGCCTGCCCATGCAGGCCTAGCAGGGCTCACCTGTGTACGCTCCCGGGGCTGCCAGTCCTCCTCCATGGTGTAGGCCATGATAGGACCGCTGCAGATACAACATTCCATCATGATGGGCGTGGCCAGAAGGGGCGTGGCCCTCACAGACCAGGGACAAACACTATGCTCTTCCACCTGCTGTTCCCGGCAAGTGCTCTTCTGCTTGCCATCTCCATGGTGACGATGCAGCATCCTCCACTTCCTTACCTGCATCCAGGGTAAACCGCAAAGTTACCAGCAGAAAAGCAGGTAGTGCTTCCATTCAAAGTCAGTGGTGTAAGGCAGTGTTTCCCCAGCTCAGGGACACGCAAACAGTCCACGTTTTTGTTCCGTCCCAGCGCCCTGCCAGACAGTCCACTGGAAGCTGGGAGGGAGCAGAAACGCGGGGAATACTGGTCAAAGATTATACTTGGGGGGGTGGGTTCAACCAGTGGTTTCTGAAATCACCCACGCAATCCTGACCAGGATAAGTAGTGGATGGATGGATGGATGGATGGATTGGTTTTTGAAATTTAATTGTACAATAACCAGACTAATATCCATTCTATATCATTATTTAAAATGTCGTCACTCATTCATTCACACTAAATTCTTACAGATTTAGTGTCACATAACATAACATAGTTGTGGTATGAAAAAAGCAATTAAATTCACTTTAGTGAAAAACCCTCCCCATGGTTTAGTGATCACCCACATGTCACAGACATATGTATGAACAGGGGTATTAGGGTCAGCTGGGGTTACCAGCCTTGCAGAATCGGGGAAGGCTCTCCATATAGTGCCTTCAGCCAACTGCTCCCAGATTATTATTAACAATAGGAGCAATCTACACTTTCTTAAGGAACAATAGTCACCTAGCCTAACTAATAAAGTCGTCAAAATGTCAGACTCCAACCATCTAAAATTAGTAACGAATTCATATATTTCTTTAATAGCAACATTAATAATATCAGACTTCAGATCAGCTCAATAATTATTAATTCATATAACAATGCTAATCTCCACAGACTGTGTGCACGTACATTCAGCAAATCTCAACTGGTCAATGGAACTAGAACTAAAAGAATTAAAATGTCAACTAGAATTCCATCCATCCATCCATCCATTTTCTGTAGCCACTTATATTCATAAATCAACGCCTACTGCATGTGTACTATATACTAACCCCTCATAATTACCCAGGATGTAATCAGAGGACACATACTTAATTACCACATCCCTAATCCCACGGGAGTCGCCGTGGTCTATATTGTTCTTCCTCTGTCTCAATGAAGGATACTGCAAAAGCATCAAATTAACTGTAGCTCACAAGCTGGTGACGTACCTCTCAATTGCAACGGATGACCATGCATCCATAACTTCCCCAACAAAATGCTTTTACGAGATAAAGCGAGACGAGTCTTTAAATGCTGATGGATCAGACGAATACTCGTACTAAGAGGTAATGGCGCCGCTCATATTATCTTGTTATCAGCACTTAACTTTAAGGGCTTTTCAGTTTCCCTCAATCAGCTTTGAGCCGAGGTGCAATTTTCAATAGACACCTGTTGTTTGACCAGCATAATTCAGCATTTGTGGCTTGCTTATGTTAAAACTGAGGTGTTTTCTATCATTCAGGATACAGAAAAAATGCATGTATTTATATATAGCAGATTACTGCAATGGCCTGCTGCCAGGGAGTAGAACTCAACAGCAAATGTAAAATGGTAGCTAGAAAGAGTTCATATGACCCCGTTAGACCTATTCTAATGTCCCTCCATTGGCTTTTGGCTAAGGACAGGATGGAGTTTAAAATTCTTCTGCTTACTCTCAAGGCAGGAAAGGATCCGGCCCCTTGTTTAGCTGAATGCAGAACGAACACTGAGATCAGAGGTCTAGGCTTTCTTACAATTCCTCACGTTAATAAAAGGACTGCTGGCGGCAGCCTCTTCCGTTCCTTCATTGTCTTGTGGCATTTTTTCCACTATTATACTATAGTTACCCTAAACTGTCAGATACCAGTGAGTGACTTGTTTCGTTCCATGTCAAGTGTTTCGGGGCAGTTTGAGAAAGCTGAGAAAATAATTCATCGAACCTGTTTCTTTAAACTCCAGGTGGATTTTCAAATCAGAGAAATTTCATTCAATGCAACAGTTAATGTTTTTTTTTTTCTTGCAATCTTGTTTATTTTGGTGCAGAAACATAAATGCGGAAACAGCTGTCACTTTTTCTTTTATCTGGGCAAGCAGAGCATTCATTTGCTGCAGTTTGCTATTCTCCAAAGTGCCGTCTGAAATCCATGCCAATGAGAAAGCTCTTGCATGCCGGAAAAGTGGAACAGAACCAAGTTCAAGGTCTCTGTAAGTCTGGGTCACATCCATTTCCAAAAAGTTATGTAACCTGCGTCTCTGGCATACTTTCTATTAGCTTATCTGAAGTACAAAATCGTAGCTAATGGCCTGTTATCTGTCTAAGTATACCACATTACTGCTAGTTCTCTTTTAGTATCG
This sequence comes from Petrocephalus sullivani, assembly GCA_026780845.1. Lineage (NCBI taxonomy): Eukaryota > Metazoa > Chordata > Actinopteri > Osteoglossiformes > Mormyridae > Petrocephalus > Petrocephalus sullivani. The sequence goes on from JAODKM010000038.1 coordinate 8,660,301, forward strand.
GCCCAATAAGGAGCATCTCGTCGATAGAAACAGCTCCTAATAGTCCTCTGTCAGGGATCTGGAAATGAGCGACAGCAAGAACAGGATTAGAAAATGGGTCCAAAAAGAGGCTTCAGGAAGACGCTGGCAAGACAAAGACAGGGCACTGCAGCACTGCGCCCTC
>JAODKM010000038.1:8668571-8681294 GCA_026780845.1 Petrocephalus sullivani
ATGTCTATAATTCATTTTCAGGATAAAGAGAAATCTGATACTATATTGCACCATCCTTTATTAAAAAACGGGGCTCTTTACGAACTGGGATTAATATTATGCACTATTGTACTGTTTTTGGAAGATCATAAGCATAACAAACTTCCATATCAATGGCTAAGACACACAATGCAGTCATCAACCTGAATGGCATTCCATTAAAAACTGCTTTAATATAATGGAACAACTTGAAGAAAAGAAAATGTCCTAATCAAATTACAGTATATGCATAGTAACACAGTCACCCCTTCACATTCGGAAGAGTTAGGGGCAGAATATCCCTGTGAATGTGATTAATCGTTAATAATACTTGGGTACATTGTTTTAAAACAAAACAAAATTAACGGCACTGAGAAGTTTAAAGGTTTCTGCGCGAAACGCCACATTCCACAGTCGCAAAGACACGTAAGTGAGCCGGGGTCCGTAGCCAAGCCGATGAGAATGAATGGATGAATGTTACATTTATATAGTGCTTTGTCAAGACACCCAAAGCGCAGCAGTGGGGGGCCACTTCAACCCCCACCACTGTGTAGCCCCCACCTGGATGATGCAAAGATGTGTAGATCCCACAGTTTTTCTTTTTATAACTTAATATTAAAGATACAGTATGGAATCCAGATCAATTTCAGTATTGTTTATATATCCGGCTTACTGGTCGTCCAACAGTATTCCTGTGTAATTGTTCACAAGCAACTCGGCGATAATTCAAACCGCGAATATCAAATTTGCGAATCTGGAGGGGGCGACTGTATATTATTATAGGTGGAATCAGTCTGTAGCACTTTTGCTAAACGGCGACCTCCTGATGAGGGTGTCCTCAGGGATTTCCCTCAGGATTTAAATGTAGACTTAATACTCACTCCTTCAGTTTAATTTCCTGGGGATTCCGCTTTATGAATTTCCATATCCGCAAGTATTTCATGCTTTTCACTCTCTGCTCCCAAGCATACTGTGCACCACCATAACCCTGGAACACCTAACCAGAAGCCCACGCCTGCTTTTCTGTACACACTTTCACGGAGGTGGAATGTTCAGGCTCAGGAGATACAAATCCAGACCACGACTTTTCACCATGTTAGTCAGTCACGGATGCACTATGTCCTGCTTCCCACTGGGAACTGGTGAACTGGAGATCCCCACTTAGGCACTTGGGAACAAAGGCTCCCTTCACACCGGTGTTCATACCGGTGTTGCATTACTATGTGAATGAGTCCAGTTTGGGCCATTTGACTCCCAAAGATTGTTAATATGACTCCAGACAAACCCAGAATGATAGCATGCAGGGAGGTTTAGTGTTAGGAAATGATGAACACCTGAGAAATCGTAGATCACTCGCGGTGAGCTAGAGTCCCTTCGTATGCCAGCATTTCCATTGGCAAACTTCGGATGATGCTGGTAGCCTTTAATGGGCTAGCAGTCAATAATAACCCCCAAACCTTGCTACGGCTAGTGGACCTTGGTTAGCTCTGACCCCTTTAATGATCAAACGTGCCAGAATGTTTTTAATACATTGCTATTTTTGATACCACCAGGCTCGTGAGGTTGACTTTTACAAGGCCACATTAAATCACAAAGGCGGGAGAAGGCCTGGACCCTGCTAAAGGGGCTGCATTGTCTGAGCCTGGCCGCACTAATATCTACACCCAACCCTGAACGCAGGAGAGAGGCTGTCAAGATTAATTCACCAGCCTGAGACAAAGATCTACACGTATGGGATTGTGAAGCTCCACACACACCTCGAAGGGGAAAAGGCCGTGAGCTGCGTGCTAATAATGGGAGGGCAAGACATTCCCAGAACCAGAGAGGAACCGCAAGGAAGGGTGGGCTGCACATCTCTAGCAGAAAGTCCTCTGGAGGCTACAGGATTTGTTTTGAAGACAGCTAACCTGCGACTGCACTCCTGGTGACCCATGACTGCTGTGCCTACCGGCGTTTGGCGGACAGCAAAGCGAGCACCGGATCTTACATGGTGCGGCTGGATATGGGATCTTACGCTCAGCATTTGCTTCTCTTATGCACCTACGCTCAGTGAGAGACAGAGAGACACAGAGTGGGAGAGAGGAAGAAAGGGAACGGTGGGGGAACTGAAGCATGGACCGTTCCCGAAAATCAGTCACCTACCATAGGAACTCGCAGTGACCTCTGCTGCACCCAGCCTACATACCTCGGACTGGCCCACACTGCATCTGCTGGGAAGACCGATGGCTATTTGTACAGCCCGGGACCTTCGCTTTGGTTTGCGCCATTTTAACACTGCGATGCAAAAACTATTCTGGGAGGCAGAAGTCAGCAAGTGACCACCTTGTGATTCCGGTCGTTTTTTTGTGTTCGCGACACGACAAGGCTGCGATTGGCCGTCCTCACAGTGGGACGTCAAAGCCACACAGAGCTGAGACGAGGACTCTGCTGCTCCGTGTGGAGCAGCTCCTCTAGCGGCCTCCCAAAGGCACAGGTCTTACAGTCCCTGCTAGAACCAGGCTTTGTACATGCAAGTATAGGTTCTGCTTGGGTCTTGTTGCAGGTAGAAGTATATGTGACCTACTGCAAGTGCATGAATGCCGTCCTCATCCTCTGACAACCGCCCTGGGAAACTCTCTCGTCTATGCAGAGGATCTTCAAGCTTTCACTACCAACTGGGCCCAATGCCACAATACCCAGCCAGACCAAAAAAGCGTTTTCCGACACTCTCAGCTTCTGCAAGATGGCAAACCAATTAAAAACCTTCAAATCGCACAGCCGCGCTGATTCTCATGAATTTCATCGACATGAATTTCATTATAACAGCGAATTATTACTCTAATTATCCTGTAATTGATTTGTAATGTTTTACCATTTAACTAATTTACTGTGCTCCTCTAGCTAAGTTTTATATAAAAAAATAAAAATAAATCATATCACAGCCTACAGACTAGAAGCTGCACAGGTTATGGGGTATGACTCATACATAACCGGCTGTGCAGCCAGCTTCTGGGCTTCAGTAATGCCTTCAAAAGTTGGAGCTCATGCGAACAGCAGGTCCTGGATGCTGTGGAGAGCTGCGCAGCACACGAATCTGCAATACGGGGGTGTACAGATTCGCGGGGTTCACAATTACCGTGAAATGCTGGCATGCCAATATGTGTTTATAAACAAAGCTCAGTGCAAGCATCTGCAGGCTCACTAGTGGAGCGCAGAAATGACGTCATGGCCCCCCTGCAAAGAGCTGCTAATCTCCCAGGACAGGCTGAGCCGGGGTAACTCGCAGCCCTCGGGGTGACAGCAGGCAAGAGCGTGATGCCAGGGAGCCAGCCACGATAGTGCAGGTGCGACCCCGCAAGCGCGCCCCACTCACCTTCCTCTTGACGAACTGGAACGCCGCGCACCTCTTGAAGGAAAAGCCGCTCTTATCGCCGTTGACCATCTTCATCGCTGCGTCACTGGAGCCGGAGCGCTCTGTGGATCCCAGCGTTGCAGCCACCGCTGCCAGCTGGAAGTGGGGGCTGCTCACGGTGTCTGGGTTGGGGTGGTGGGGGGGCAGGGGGGGGAGATTCCACGATATCGCTTCACAGGCTGTCCCTGGGGAGGTCGCTCCTCTCTGACATGCCACGGCGGGAGTCACAGGGAGCTTCACAGCATCCTTCGCCAAAGCCAGGAGCTGGAGCCCTGCGAGGGTGACGGGCGATATCTGCAGAGCCGCTGGCAGCTGCTGTTGGAGTCCCAGAAGCTAGCGTTAGCTGCTGAGCTGAGCTTTTTGCCTGTACTGCGGACATACAGGGCTAGCTCCAAATAGCTACTGCTAGCTAGGAAGCAAAGATGCTGTTACTTTATCAATGAAGCTCTGCAGAGAATTATATGTGCTTGTCACACACCTCCCTGCTCTCTCTCTCTCACTATCTCTCTCTCTCTCAATCAGCCCTCTCTCTCTCTCTCTCTCTCTCTCAATATCTCTCTCGCTCTCCCTCAGCCCTCTCTCTTGCTCCCTGTAACACCCCCCCACCCCCCCTCACTGATGTAGCTGATGCTCGGCCACGCTCCGTGAATCATGCTGAACGGGAGCCTGCCTTCTGATTGGACGTCACAAGAGATGAAGCATCCGGATTAGGAAGGGCTGCCACCACAGCTGTCCCCCCCCCCCCCCACCCAGCGTGCCTTTCTACGTTTATCATGCCCGCTAGGCAAGGGGCAACCTCAGTGAAGCAGCAGGGGGGGCCCAGAGGGCGACAGTGGGTACAGGATAGAGAAAAATCCCTGAGGAAACCCCCTGAGGCAGGGCAGAAGCGATCACAGTTAGTGGGGAAGGGTTTTCTTACAGGACAGGGCTTCTGTGGACAGTGGGTTGGGGTTGAGAGCGACAATTCTGGAGAATTTGGACAGAAAGTAACACAGGGAAGAGCCCAGATAGCAGTACTTTGGGTGATGGACAATACCAGTGGGTGTGGAGGGTGGAATACATAGAAAGACCCCATGAGATTTAAATGATGTCCCCCGAGTTGCCCGGCACCAGAGCTATAGCCTGAAAAGCCTTTTATTCTGGTCTATTCACATCTTTTCAGAGGGATAATTACTTCTTATTACGACAACTATGAGGGAATCCTTATAGAATATTTCAGTGCTGGAAAAGAGCAGCCCACTCGTCACCAGATGAACTGTAGGTGGCTAAATCCAGGGGCATGTGTCAGGATCACAATGGAGGATAGTATCTCTGCGAGGGTCTCCAAGGTGATATCCATGCCGCACTCTGTATTTCGGCTTTCAGGCTGGTTACATCATATCCTCCTCTCTCTGGGCCTGTCAAATGGGAACCAGAACGAGCACAGCAGTCGGTGCCTGCATGTGCGGACCGCCGCACGCCCACACGCACAATTCGACGGGGTCACGCCTTTCCGTTGCCGTTAATTTCTGCCATTAATCACTGGGCTCCCTTTCCTGTTGCAGACCCATGACTCTTTGAGCGTACCTGGCCCCTGGAACAGCTATTTATGTATAGACCACTTTGAAGTCCAAAGTAGCATTGCGTGTTTTCGCCGCTGTCTCCCAGGGCCGAGTAGAAAGCCTGACGAAGGCGGCTGTATAGCAGAACTCAAGCTGGAAATGGGTCCATGGAAACAAAACCTGAGCCTGAAAAATACAATTTCAAATACGAGAATCTCAGCTTATTATCTTTTAATCTTTTCAATTTAATCTGTACAATTCTTGAACCAGATGAGATTTAAGTTTTCCAATGATGATGATGATAATGATGATGATGATAATAACAGTAATAATGATAATAATAACAATAATGATATGCTATTGTTGTCGTTATTATAATTATTTCTTGTTGTTTTTATTGTGCTATGGGATAACATTTTAATTGTATCACAGAAAACTTGGATGAATCCCAAAGATAGATTATGATCAGAAATAAGAATCCAAATAACCAGATGACTATGTTTCGCATGACTCTGGACCTTAAGGCCAAAATGATCTGTGGCCACATTAAATGCAACATCAGCACTTCATCTTTGCTCCTTTAGCATTTCAGAAGGCTGGATTGTTCTTCCTCGCCGGGGCCCGTCTTTTGACTCAGCTCAGAGAGCTAATTGCCTTAGGTGCGATGTTGCCCGCTGTCACTGATGACAGAGAACGCAGTAATGGCATTCACCCCTGTATCATTCAAACAACTTGCTGGTTAAGGACTCATAGCCCAATGGGGACATTGCTGGTGTAGCACCCTCGAGCAAAGCACTTAATAAAATTGCTCTAGTAAAATGTCTAATTGAAAACAAGACAGCAACATGAATAATGCACATCAGTGGTAATGACACTTTTTACGGGGCGCTACCATTCTTTTACAAATGCATCTGCCGGCCCGTTTTCAAAAAGCACTTATCCAAATAGGATCTAAATCCCATTGTGTAAAGGTGAGGCAGACCCTACCCAAAATGCTAGTCAAAAACACATATTGACTCATTTACTTACATATCATCAATCAATGTCACTTTTTTTTTCCAAAATTCATGTTTTTGGACAGAAATTCAGAAAGAATATTCACCTGTAAGAACAATTATAAATTTAGGTATCTTTCATTAAACTGTAGTCTTCTACAACATGTCTGGAGCTACGAGACACGGACTGGCCGCTTCAGTGTCAGGGGTGTAAATCATACACTTTGCCACCACCGATTCAAGGCAGCTGAATCAAATCAAGGATATCTGGTGATAACTGAAATATTACTGCGATACGATATAATTCACATATTTTTTAACAGATATTTTATGGGTGGAGTTTGGGGGGGGGGGATTGTAATTGCATGTCCTATGCTGGCACTTTGCACCTTTGCATAACCGGTTAGTCGGTACCCTATAGGTAGACAAAATAACAGGTTATGTGTGCATCAGATGCCTGCATTAACTCACGGGGTTAGTAAGATGCAGCTTTTTTGCCCTCCCAAGCACAGACATCAAACTCTGCTTATGATTGTTCATATCGTGATGGTTAAATAATAGTCAGCAGTTATTAATTGTGTAATTAACTCATATGGTGGCCTTAACAATCGATGCATTGGTTAGAATGGATGAATTGTTACATGTTCCATTGTGTGCAAAGGTATGAGGTAAGAACATTGGATAAATGGCTCTATTAATGACTGTGAGACAAAGAAGGGGAAGTCTCTCAATGACTGGATATGGGTTTCCTTCCATTAGTAGTTAAGGTTGTATCTAAGCAACTCTGATATATTTAAAGCAAAACTTGTGCGAATTTAAGGGTCAAATAATTAATAATTTACAGGGAAAAATGAGTTTAAAAATCCCAACTGATCAGGCAGTTTATGAAATATTAATCATCCTTAGAAATATAGGACAAAGTGTAAGCACCACAGGCAAATGACCGTAAGAGGAAGGCAGTTTGCACTCTGAAGTTCAGCTTGACTGCAAACAGGGTATGTGTCCTCTGATTAGAGGTGGACATTTCAGGTCCAGAAAGAAAAATCCAGACCAGGATTTTGGTTCTACCTACTAGTTGAGCATAAAGAATCCCAGTCACATAGTACTCAGCAGGTTGGTTGAAACAAAATCTTGGTCTGGATTTTTACTTTCTGGACCTGAAATGATCGCCTCTGGCTGTGATTTTAGCAGCCCTGGATGTTTTCACCATTTAACTGCTCAGACATGCTAAGATGTGTGAGATCACTGGCCCAGCAGAGCATTTTCCCAATAGAGGGAAATTCAAGCTCCTAAACAAGACCATTTATCACTGGATGTTCACCCACACGAACACACAGATGTGAGCTGCAATACGAAAACTTTCGTGTTATGTACAATTACTTAAAATTCTGTTAGCCTCCCCCTCGAATCCATCACATTCGTCACACTTATGTGATATTTTCAACAACTCCAAGCAATTGAACATGTGCTTGTCAATAAATATTAAATTTGCAATGGCACAGCTGTTAAAGAAGCATTTTATTTACTTTCTAATCTAGGAAAGTTTCTTTGGTAAACAAGGTTGGCTTGGACGGATTAAAGTAGGTCATGTGTCAAAAGAAGCCTGATATGTCATTCGGGCAGAATGTGAGACAGGTAGAAAATTAGTGTGAGGAAAAGTGTGAAGTAATCAGCTCGCCAGACGGCTAATCTCTCTCTCTCTCACACACACACACACACAGACACACACCTGTTTCTATTCATTTCTTTGTGGGGACTGTCCCAACCATAATCAAAAACCCTAATCCCAACTATGACAATTTTAACCTCTACCCAGCTAAACAGAAGTGGTTTCATAGACACCGGGTTGTATTCAAATGCCTTCCATAGCCTCCCCAATCACCAATCTTATCTCCAACATTATAGGACCTTCAATATGAGTTCTGGAGCACAGATCGCTCCTCGTCATTCAAAGACCTGGGAGTCTTTCCTTGTGTCCCACTACACATGGTTTGTGACATCATTCAAGCAGGACTGACAAAGGGACCCTGTTCATTATCAGGCTTTGAGAATAATACACTATTAGATATTCTGCTTATTTCGTCCATTGCCTGTATATGAACCGCAATCAGTGTTACTCAAATGCAGTCATATTTTGAATTTAAGATAATGCTGGAATCCTGTTTTGGATGATTACCATATAATAGCTAAGCATCGAGAAACTGGTTCCTCAAAGGCCGGAATAAATCCGGCATTAACACACATGCTCAGCTCCCCCGCTGCTTGACAAACTGTTTCACTCGAGCTGTGAAAATGTGAGACGCATTGCCATAACAGGCGAGGGCACATGCAAGCTTTCGCGAAAAGCAGCAAAGTGGTACAGGCACGTGCGAGGCTTCTGTGCCACAAATCTCATATGTGGCTCAGTGTGACGGAGATCTTGTAAAAGCTTAATTTTATGCCACAAAATTTCTGAAAAGCAAAACACGAATATGATGCATTCTTATAACTGTTATTATTAATAATAATACATATTAATGTTATTGACTAAAATAATCATTGTATTATTATTATTATTATTAAATATTAATACTATTAACTAAATAAGTAAATTAAATAAGACTTCAAGTACACAACAGACATTGCACAACCACTGGAAATGCAAAAGGCCATGCATGTTATGGTACTTTGTATGTTTAAGAATGCAATTGAGCTTCAATTTGTGGTACTTACATCAGACACATAAACTGGGATTAGTGGGTGTACTTGAAGGCTTAACAATGGGATGCAGAGAGACGGGCCCTCTCAGAAGCACCGCGGCTCCGCGCCCGGCTCTCTGGAGCCGCCAGATAAAAGGCATCCCTCACTCGCGCTTCCCTCTGCACTCCCGACGCAACCCGTCTGCAACGCTTTCATGCCGGCGAATCAGAAAGGAGGCGCAGGGGACAGGAGCATCACACAGAGGAGAAGAGAGGGGGATCATCACCATCCTCCAAAAAAAACTCCCCTCCGCAGAGGAGTCTGACAGAAAGTAAGGCAGCCCCCCCCCCCCCACACACACACTCACACACTGTCACCCCTTGGCAACCGAAGTGCAACAGGCTGTGTGGGGGAGATGTTAACCAAGGACAGGTAGCAGCAAGGGTGACCAATGCTCGGGCTCCGGAGAGACGAGGCCATGAGGCGGACGCAGGCAGGGCTGACAGGCTCCGGGGAGACGAGGCCATGAGGTGGACGCAGGCAGGGCTGACAGGCTCCGGAGACAGCCTGCCTAAATACCAGAATCACAATCTTTATTGCCAGATGACCAAGGTCATGGACATTTTTATCGGCACAGCTTGCTACTGTTGGAGACGCCATGACTATAGACTATTAATAATTAGGGCATAATGCAGTCAGAGAATAAATCCAGGGTACGAGATACACAACCGAGCTGAGAGAATTTAAGGTACGTGATAAATAAAGTAGTTTGTGCAAAATCAGTTGTACAAACATCTTTATGTACTGCTATGCAGATGTTGACATCGGGCCAATGTAACATACACATATACATATAGTATATGACATTCCACACATGCAATGTGCAATTATACTGTGTACAGTGATTGTCAGGGCTCTGTGTTGATGCTAATGCAGACACTGTAGTGGTGCAAATGTTGCATTGTTGTTTTATTACAAGCCGGAGGAATGGCTGAGGAATCTGATATGAATTCACAGCCCAACAACAAAGTGGTAGCAAGGCCGAGCCAGACATGATATGGAGACATTTCACAGTTAATTGTTTGCCTTTAATCTTCATCTGAATCCCCTTAGATTTGTTTATCCATTTACCTTTATCCAGATCAATTATCTATCATAAGTATCTTCTTAAAGGGGACCAACAGTTTCCTTCCAGTACGTGGCCTAACCACATTCATGATGCAAATCGTGTCCTTAAGCCTCTGTACTGCTTACTGCTCTTACAGAGCATGGTCTCCAGAAAGCACTGAAAATAGTGCACTGCCACTGAGCATGTGCAGACAGCTCGGGGAGCTTTGCAGTGAAGCATAGCGCACAGCTCAGAGCATCAGAGCCGTGCATATGGGCTAATACCTGTCCACATGCCCGCATGCTTTCTGAGAATGGCTTTCAATAATTCTCTTTTTCAATCCCAAATCTACAGGGACTTGTGGGTGTGGGGAAAGATAATTAGACCTGTGGTTGGTCCGTAGCTGTGATTGACAGTAACAAACTCCAGTGGGGATGAGGTCATCCAAGACTGGCACAGAGTCGCCATCTTTGTTGCCCACACAGGAAGTTGTGGCATTAGATTATAGCAATAAGACATGCTTCAGTGCATCAGTACTGTAAGATGTGGTCTATATTAGCTAAGTTATACACCTCAGAAAAGTACAGACATTGTCAACAATGATTCTTGGGCATGGCCTGGATTTTATAAATGGAAGAGTCTTCATCCTGACTGAAGGGGAACATTAATATTATCATAAAACATGGCAGAGAAGAGCCCGGGTCACAGATAAGCTAATGGCTTCACCTTCTTGCTGAAAGTTCATGACTCAGGGTACTTAGGGTGCCTAGCGGCCACATTTAATGAAATTGTACCAAATAATAATAAAAAAAAAATGAATCACCTTTAAGGCACAAATGTTTTATAAAGTGCCTGATTTGACTATATCTCCAGTTAATTTAATTTTTAGGCCTCCAGGTATACACTTAGCTTAATTTGATGACCTGCTCTCTAAGCAGTCCACTAAGACAAAATTGTAATATTTTTCAAATACCCAGTGATGCTGGGCCAGGAACAGTGTTTTCAAGCATTTTGTAATGTCTGCTAACATGACACTTGTATCATCATATATTAAAGCACGCCACCACCCATGGACTTATTCTTCCTATAGTAAATCACTCCACTTCTGATAACATTAGCGCCGTGTATGGAAACTCTGCGTACACGGCCTGCTCTGTGAAAGGAAAATAACGACGGCAGTGTTTGCTTCCCATTCAGATGTATATTTTCATCTTTAGTGCTGCATAACATTAATAGTAATGGCCGGATTTCTTCAATATTAAAGCTGGTGAGAATAGGCGTCTGAGCCAGCCAATAGTCATTAACTCTGAAAGGATTGCCGCTGTCTACACGAGTCCTCTTGCAGCATATTTCGTCATAAAGTGAAAGCTGAATCATGAAGCTGAAAAAAAATAAAAATAAAAAACCTACCAATCCACTAGCTGCCGTTACTCTTATACTTCATAGGAGTCACTCTTACTAACAGGGCGTCAGTGGACTAATGATCACATCCTTCAGATACATAAAATATTCTTTGATGTGGCTTTTCTCCTGGGCACAGCACAGCCTGCTTTAATCAGAGTGAAACATAATTTACTATTATCCTGTGATGCAGGAAATGCAACAATATTGCTATACAACCTTAAGAGTTGGCCTGTAAATGGTTACGTTTGTAAATACTTCTGGCATCATTTTGATGATTGTTTTGATTATATTCAGATATGAATTGATGTGTCTGATGTTGGTATTTTCCTCAGTCAAGAAGCTCCACAGGAACACACATAGGGAATGTGGTCCTTCTCTATGCTAGCAGATGCAAAAATCAGACCATAATGATATACAGGTAGTCCCCGACCTATGATGGAGATGCATTATGATGACCCCATCATAACTTGAAAATAGTCAAGTCAAGACGAGCTTTGAAACACCAAAAACACAGAAAAAATACATGCTCTAACTCCAATACAGCTGAACTCTGTCAATCACTGGCGAGAGTGAGGCATCTCACAAGGTGGGGGATATGTACATCTAGGCAGTGTCCCAACGTATCGGACCGCGTACGCTGCTACGTTTGCCTGCCTCCAAACTTTTTTTTAAAAAAATATTTTTACAATGTTGTCATATCGCTATCTTCGCCGTAAGAACGAAACATCGTAAGTCGAACCATCGTAACTTGGGGACCATCTGTATGTATTTTTATATGTGTATAACGTGCAAATATAGCTTTCACTCATACTCATTAGCCAATAATATGTTTTGAATCTGTGAGCGACAGGCTAAGGGACACTCCAGGAGCCAATCAGCATTCAGCTGGGGCCAGCATCCCTGTGGTCCCACCCCTGCATACACACCTGACTGAAGAAGGCAAAGATCATACTTGTACGATGTACAATGAATCAATTGTTAAAGCCACTGATCTTACTAACTTGCCTTCCAAGAATGAACTGCAATGAATCATGGGACTGTTGTCGTTTGGAGAGGCTGCAACCTATGTATCCTTGATATTTGGGGTGGAGCAAGAACAACATCTGGATTTTTTACCATCCTCTGTACTTGTGTTCTTAGTTCTTCTTCAGCAATGGAAGATGATGTAAAACAGGTACACAAGAACACAATGTATGGTCAAGTACACATATTGATATTCACCCTGCCTTCCTGGTGAGTCCAGGACAGCCTCAAAGGTGCCATAGAATGAAAATCTAACTTTATTTCAGCATAGTTGAATAAGCAGAGTTTGGTACATGGAAGAGTCATACCATGAATCTCAAACGCTGTTGTTCCCTCTTTGAAATTTAAATCCCACATATGTAAAAGAAGGTGGCAAAACTGGCTGATTTAAAAATCTTAAACTGTCATGTAGCAGTCTTAAGTATTGGCGCTTTTCCACTGCATAGTACGGCACAACACGGTTCAGTTCAGCTCACTTTTGGGGGGGTTTCCACTGGGAACAGTACCTGGTACCTGGTCCCTTTTTTAGTACCACCTCAGCCGAGGTTCCAAGCGTACCGTACC
>JAODKM010000038.1:8682625-8693074 GCA_026780845.1 Petrocephalus sullivani
ATTGGTTGATTAGATAATTGCATTAATGAGAAATTGAACAGGTGTTCCTAATAATCCTTTAGGTGAGTGTACATACACCTAGACTAGCGTACCTTTCTAAATGGGGACCTTCCAGTCATTTCTATGGGAGAAACCCTAATCCAAATCACAACACCCTTAACCTTAACCATATGTAACCAACTCAAATCCAAGACTTTTGGCGTTTTTACCTTTTTGATTGGATTAACAGATTTTTATAAAACTGAGGTTATCCAAATGGGGACCTAAAAAGATATCCCCAAAATTAGGGAAATTTCAGGTTTTACCACACTTTGGGGACATTTCGAACCTCAAATGTGATCTATGCAAATGTACACACACACACACACACACACAAACACAACTGGCTGTAGTTGTTGTTGTTGTTTGGTGGTTATAAGCCATGCTACTCTCATGTATATATTTAATATCCTGTGGATATATATTGCAGAATCATTAAAGTTAATCTTAATATTATATATCGCATATATATAATCCCATAACCACCAAAAGAATTTTTTGGTGTTCTCTGTTTCTGTCAGGTTTTTACGTAGTATACAACTGTCTTTATGTCCATATATGAAGCTTTATTTGATATATATATTTTTTGGGCAACTGTGTTAGTCTAAACAAAAATAAATTTAATCAAAAATTGACTTGAATTGCGGGTTGTGATTGGTCGGATTCCCTTGGTCGGGTCCTGCATATTCATCTACGTGCAATTATGCTGCGAGAAATGAATGGATGGACAATGCTACCACACACACAGCTGAATGTTCAATATTCTGCTTTTTTAATTTAAAACCTGTTTCGTCATGTATTATGTCATTTGTCTCTGTTTTGTAGCTGCTGTGACATTCATCCCTGGATCTTAGATGAATATGAAGAGGAAAAGCATTTAATAGAAGAAGGAATTTAATACAGTCTATAAATGGGCATGAGCCAATTCAAATAAACCACTGCTTGCATAATATTAATGCACAGTGAAAGCACAGCAGTATCTACGCAAAGGCTGGGCTGTGCAACCCCAGGGGTGGAACCTCATGGACAGGTTATGTTCTTTAGGACTCCGGGATTATGACCTAATGATCACTAGAAGCTCTGAAGCAGGACAGCAGGTGTAATGTCACCGGGGCAGGACTCTGGCCTGCAACACCACCATTCACACAATGTCCCACCAAGCAGGAGGGGTCTCGCGACCTTCACCTGACCTTTCTCCCAGACCCCCAGCCTCAGACGAGCACAATTCCCGCTTCCTGCACTCTTTCTCTCTGCAGAGAAACACAACGGCGCATTGGAGGAAACACACCACTGTTCAAAGGTCCGTTTTTATATCTTGATGATTGTGACACAAAACTAAGTGAAGCAAAAGTACACTCTCAAGTACCGATACGGTGTTAATATGCCAGAGGTTACGATATGCAAGGTGTTTCGTTGAACATGTCTAAGTTAAATACCCTGAACGTGTAGCAAGGAACAAACAGTTATTCATGAGCAACTCAGAGAAGCCGTTCAGAAGCCTTCACTCCTACACCAAATGACACCATTAAAAATCTTCCACTGCTGGGAAAATCACTGTTAGCCCTGCGGCGTATACAAAATTAGAAGGCGGACAGCAGGCTCTCTCAGCACAAGGTGGACACACGGGGCTGGAAGGCAGGCAGAACTGGGCTCTTATTAGGGAATTAAGTCGTGGCACCTGTCAGGGGCCTTGAGCATGAGAGACACTGATCAAAGCCAAGACATCAAAGAAAGCGCTTACTCACAAATGGCACATATACACACTTCGCTATAAACAGCACCAGAATGTTCAAGAGTCTTTACATAGGCAGCGCCTGCCTGATTAACGCTGAACTCCACAGCTTTATTTTCTTTGTACATAGGTCCCAATTCTTTGCACTAAGGTTATTACAGTAGTAGTTGAGAATAAATTACATTTCTACCAGTGAAGCCACTGAGGTTTCAGGGTCAATGCTCTGTTGAATTTGGCCTTGTTTGGCTTGAAACATCACAACCAACCGTTTTCTGCTTGTCTTGGCTCATTTGATGCAGCCTTCTGTCCAAGAATTGACCAGTCATAGTTTGTGTTTTTGTGTGGGGGCAGTTCGTCACGCCCCAATTGGTTGTGTGGATCGTGCTTTAGCTTCTTTAGCTGGTCCAGCATTGATTTTGTGCCCCAATTGTTAGGTGACAGTTCAGTTTCCCTGTAAAGGTAGCCAACATTGGCAGCCATTACTGGCACCGAGGCCATGAACGCCAATATATTTCATGTCTTTCTATTTCTGCGATTGCATGCTTTTTCTAACCATATAGATGCATATTTTGTCTATCAGTATATTATTCAATCTGACACCTAAGTGGTTGGGTTGATTTATAATTAATTTGAGCACCTTCCAACTTAAGATATCTAGCAATGCTACTATGCTAGAGATACTGATGCATGCAATTTGGTCCTTGCTAAATGTGACAATGCAACTAACTGGAACCTTACTCGGAAGAGCCGAGGAACTAGCCTGCTCCATTAGGAGATCCACAGTTTAATTGGATGGCCTGGCAGAGAGTGAGGTGTGACGTTCAACGCAGTGCTGAAATACGTTGCATGCGGTTGAGAAATTGTGGATATGTCACTCACTGTACAGCCTGCAGGATGGACCCGCGTCAGATAGTCCGGCTTGATCCACGCCTCCCCCTCCACTATTTTCTAAAACAATGAGGAATTCATCCCAGACATGACTGCCACATTGTGCTCGTGGCCAGAGAGGAGCCGATAGCATCGACCCCGCCTTGCATGTCATTGTGTCCCCGGCAGGAGCTTTGAGCTGGAATTCTAGCCTTCAAAGCACAGGGAAATGGGCTTTCCCCGCTCCATCGGGTCTTTCCGGAAGTCCCGAAAGCTAGTGCTGTCCTTCAACTTTCAAGCGAAATGACGTGGGGCCTAAGAAGCCTTGCTAGAGGAGACTGGGAGCATGCACGCATATTCACACCTGGCTTTGAGACACCCAGCTCCACTTACAACGGCCTGCAGTAGTAGCACACTTGTTTCCATGCCAACGGAACATTTTTTGTGTAGGATGCATCCCACTGTTCTGCCGGCACATAGCCCTGGAAGGCTAGCCAGCCAGCCAATGGTAATGTGATCCCTCTCCCTGTTAAGGCTGGACTTGGACACTAACTGACCAGCCCGCTGCCTCCCCCTGCAGAAACATGTCAAATAAACCTATGAATATTAACTAGTGCCGTTTTGATGATTTTACAGTGCTGTTCATAACATGCGCAATTTCTGGACAGATATTAGGGCTGCTTTTGTTTTCCTTTCATTGTATAAAAGTGAACCCCCCCCCCCATCTAAGCGCCAGCCCAAGCTAATTCACGGAAGCGAAGGCGAACGTCACTATTGACAGGGCCGACTGAAGCCTATTCATTCCCGGCAGCTGGAGCTTCCTGTACGGCAGTCGGCGGCTTCCACCGAACGTCGAGTTGGCCGCCTCTCCTGCTTCCCTATCAAGGTCCTGTATTGTTGTTGCTTACACGCTGCTCACTGACACTGCTGCCTCTATTGCCCAGACTGCGGTGGCTGTGAGCTACTGGGCCTATGTAGGGCACAAGTACTATACAATCTATAGCTCAGTGCTGTCCCTTTAGAAAAATACAGGCTGCTTATGCAAATGTACATTTTCTGAACTGCAAACATGAAATAATAGAAGTCGTGTGTCAAAATTAGATAAATGGGAGGATGATTCCACATCCACTGTTATGCAACGAAATATCTTAGCTGCTTTGCATTTTTGACCTGCTCCAGAATTTGTGTTTACAGGAAAAAAGTCACTAGGCTGGACCTTGGCTTTGTTATTCTCTTGAAAGGGAACGGTTGGAGTTCTGTGTCAGGGACCTACAGCATCTGGTTAAACCTGTCATTTCTTCCTTTTAAATTGCTGCTGTTTCTTCTGCATCCACAATATAGTGACTGTAGTGCATATTCCTGCAAAAACGGCTTTGCGTTTATCCATATGGAGTGGAATGGCGCCAATGTCTCTTTGTGACTTTGTGACTGATGTGTGGAACTCCAGCAAAGCTTTTTGCAAGTATGGATGCATAATGCGGCAAGCATTCCCACCATGTCTAGCCTTTGTTACATACGCAAGAAGAAGGTGGCTACCTGAGGGCTACATTTCCTTGATTACAGTATATAAAAATGGTGGCTATTTAGCAGCCTGGACCTTGGACACAAAGGAGGAACATAGTGATCTCATTTAAGGTGGGTAACACTGCCTCACACAGGCAGAATAAAGGCCTGTTCTGCTGGCATGGAGCCCTAGAGAGCTATCCTGTCAGCCAATGGTAATGTGATCTCCCTTCCTGCTAAGACTAAGCCGGGCACCGGCTAGCCAGCCCACCTCTCTTACAGAATGGCAGCTCTTGGCTGACATCGCTTAATGGAAGCAGAAAAAAGCCCTCAGAATAGGATCATGTAGCAAAAGGCCCCCACATAAGAATACAATAGGCTTCCTATGCACGGCATGAGCACCGTGTGGTTAGATGTTGGCCCTTCTACCTGCTGCAGGAATTAAACTCCGTTAGCTGGTTAGCTGCTGTGTTAGATTCACCAGCACAGCAGAACGGTGACTGGAGTCAGGAACACAGGTTACAATGGCATTAAACCTGCCGTATCCGCTGATCCAACCACGCTCCGTCCCGCTGCGACCGAGATACAAACAACAGCTGAAAGCTTCCCCCCCCCTGCAGAGAGGTCCATGGAGCGCTCACAAGGTGAAGCAGTAGCTTGCTGACTGCCTTGAATGCAAAGACAGCAATATATACACAATGCAGCAAGCACTGCAAACCCTGGTTCAACAATTACATAAAGAGGTAGCTAATAGAATGGGCTGATGTTTTCAGGTCCAGAAACCATGAGCACTCCAGGAGATCCAACGAGACGGGATAACGGTATGGGGGTGCTGACACCGGGCCTGTTGGACTCGCAAGCAGCGAAGGGCCAAGGCATCACACTACAGTTCCTGATGTCACACTGCCAGCCAAGCTCAACAACTTTTATGCAAGGTTTGAGGATCAATATATGGACCACGCACCCACAGGTCCATGGGAACCAGGAGTATTTGGGCTGCAGCTACCTGAACGGGACGTGGGGAGGACGTTCTGCAAGGTCGAAGCCTGCAGATTTGCCAGCCCAAATTACATCATTTCCTGTGCTTTGAAGACAGACATGCAGGGAACAGCTGGCCTGTTTTCATCGACGTCTTCACATTTTTGTTCCTGTCCGCTATCCCACTGTGCAACTGTGCCCCCGATGAAAACATGTAAGGTATTTTGTCTGAATGACTATAAGCACTAACTTCAGTGGGCATGGAGTGTGTGGCGATACTGACATCGGACACTTCAGCGGCATTGTTCCGGACCACACAGAGTTGTGAACCCCCCTCTCTGGGACCCCTACAGTTTGCATACCCGAGGAACAGGTCAGCAGATGACACTTTCTTCCTGGCCCTTCACCTGGACAATAGATACATCTACACCATTCAGCATCAACTTCATGCCAGGCAAGCTGGTGGTTGAACTTCACAGGCCCTCAGCAACTCCACTGGCTCCCGGAGACGTGGCAAATATCATGAAGAATACCTCATTCTCTCTGACGATAAACACTGGGACACCCCAAGACTATAGCCTGAGCCCGAGACTGTACTCCCTCTTTACAGGACTGTGTGGCCAAATTCAGACATGACCACATCATCAAGTTTACTCATGATACAATAGTAATCGGTTTCATTATAATCCATAATAATAAATCCTCATTAAGAAATGGGGAGTTGGAGCATGTGGATGATGCCTCCACAGAAACATCAGTGAAATAAAAGAGATTGTTGAGAACTTCAGGAGGAGCGGCAGGAGTCACTCACCAGTCACCAGTGACAGCTCTCCAGTGGAAGCTGTCAGCATGTTCAGGTTCCTCAGACTCCAGATCTCAGAGAGTGGACAGAGATCAGTCGTCATGAAAGTGCATCAGCGTCATCACTTCCTGAGACAGCTAAGGAAGGCATTACTGGTCCCAGTCAATGTGCCACCTTTCCTGTCATGGGCAAAGTGAAACTGACCATCTACAGGATTGACCGGCTCTGAAGGAAGAGGTGAACAAAGCCATACTTACTAACTGAAAGTTTCCTAACCAATAGTATCACCATATGGACCGGTGGAGCCACAGTCCAGGAAATGAAGGACATACAGCGGGTTAGGAGGTCAGTGCAGAAGATCATAGCAACCAAAGTACCATCTGTCAACCAGATTTGCATCAACCTCTGATGCAACAAACATATTACTGGCCCCACATCACTCTGGGCACGAGCTGTGCTCACCCAGCAAGTCTGGTAGGAGGTTTTACAGAAGCAGAACTTTGACAACCAGACTGAAGAACAGTTAATCTTCAAGCTGTTCCCATTGTCAGAAAGCGTAGATAGATCTGGTGTACTGCAAAATCACTTTCATCTGGAGTCTATGTGAAATGCAATGTCTAGATTTTATTATTATGTATTTATATACCGTTAGTTCTTATTTGTACTATGTATGTCTGAACCAGCAATCATTTCAATTAACTTGTTGCACGTGGCCATTGAATCCTTGGCCATCTTCTTGAATTACAGATACTTGAATAAGGGCTTCTGCCTCAAAGTTGAGATAGATGTCAGAAAACTCTCAGACAGCTTAGCAATGTCCCAGAAAAATGACACCTATCTCTTTAAAAACAGCAATGAAATAATACTGCTGTATCTGCAGATTTAAGTCAACGGACATCAGCCCTCAGCAGATATGATTTTATTTGACTTATGCTCATTTACTTCCTCAGTTAAAACGATAAGACTATAGCAGTCATTATCTCAAATTGTATTTCTAGAAGGTAATCCTAGTGTGAGAGCGATACAACAGGATTTAACAATAAAATTGTTGTTTGATGGAGCCGGGAGACATTGCAGAAACCATACTATGATAATCTGAACATGTTCAGTTTCCAAAGCAGGTTTGCAGAAGTAAAATTAGACAACAGTCCTCTGCCGTCAGCGCAAACCTTAGACTCCAAAGGGAAAATGTGGCATGAAGTTCTGCTCCAAATGGATCCTCAGAATGACTGGAGGGTGGAGGGACCATATAAAGTTATAGTTTGTCTCCTTCAGGCAATGCAAATTCAGCCCCACTTCAGCGGCTCCAACAACTGCGCCCTTAAATTTAGTGCCAGCAGGCGAGATGCGAAAGCAACTTTCATAGAGAATTTTTAGCACCATGAAACATGAATGAAAAGGCTTGAAAATTCCTCAGTTTTTAAAGTGCATGGAATATCAGCTCTGGCTCTCAGGGGATACAGCAGATTTTATGAGAGTGACTCATGGGGAAGACTCATGCCTGCTCACTATTTCACGAGTAGGACTTTACCTGGGGTACACCCTGCCTGCTCACTATTTCACGAGTAGGACTCTACCTGGGGTACACTCTGCCTACTCACTATCACACGAGTATGACTCTACCTGGAGATTATTCCACCTGCTCACAATCTCACGAGCATGACTCTACCTGGGGTAGACACTACCCCCTCTTTAACTCACCAGTCCTGGTTAACCTGCATTGGCAAGATTTTAAGGATGCTCAGATTAATCGTTATTTTGCCTTATTGAACTCTGCGCTCTCTGATACTGTTATTTCTTTAGCACATTAGAAATTTACACTGATCCTCCTAAAACAGACACAGTGATACAGTGGCGTTGTAAACCATAACAATACTAATGCGATATTCTGCAGTGAATAAACACATGTTATTCATTGGCAATAGCTGGAATTCTTATTTAGAGAGTAAACCTTGCGCCTGTTTTCACCACAGAAGCATTGCGGGTTGAATATGTGTGTCTGTATAGCCTGCATGTGTCTGAACCCACTCCCACCCACCATCAACAATGCAGCAGCTGCCTTTAAATACTGCCTGTCTAAGTAACGACATCTCAGACGTCCCCATCACCGATGACCCATTAATATGCGTCGAGTGTGACTGATACAGGGGGCCGTGTGAACCAACATAACAGCAGGAACGGTGATAAAAGGACTGACATCATCAAAGGATGGGACACGGCCGACTCTTACTGACACAGCAGCGAGATTTAAAAAGCTGCTTAGCAGGAAGTTCCTTTTCATGCATTTTTACAATTCAAAATTGCAATAGAAGATTGCTCAGAAATCTTAAAATACATACAAAATTGGAAAATTTACAACATGTCCACTTCAAATTTTGCCCTGGAAGGATGGAAATCGGTCCCCCGGTTTGGCATGCTCTTATATCTTTGCCACATGCCTTCAAGGAAACTCCAGGTAAACTTGCGTAGGACTCTGACAGGCATGAACCAAACTAACCCCGACGGCTACCGACAAGTGTGCTGGAATGTAGCTTTTCTGTTTGCCCTGGGAGATGTGACATTTATTCGAAGTGACATTACGAGCTAGTTGCACAGAATCATAGTGATCTACGGTCCACTACCAAGGTGGCCTGTCCGGAACGTTCTGTTTCGTGGACAGAGTATAGTGGCATAATTTTGGCACCGTGGCCAAGCTTGTGGACGTCACTATGGTCACCAGACCATGTTAGCCCTGTGGTGAACACGCAGGTCTTCAGAGTCTCACATTTCAGCTATCGTCCTTCCATCTCTGACTGCCAGACACCAAAGGATCCTCCGATGGCTATGTCCTAGGCAGAACTTACCCACAGGCTCAGGGGGGTTTTTTCAACTTGAAATATTAAACCTCTGCTGATTACAGCAAGAGAATGCATTGTCCTTTCTGACATTTTTACTATATTTTTCATAAATAAGTATTTGCATCTTGTATTATAAAAACGGTGTTATACTCACAAGCGCTAAATCTGTCAGATTTTACACAGATCATATCAGCTGCTTACATAGAAATAATTCCTGACACACCAGCTTTCTCTAGTATCCGTCCGTTGGCCAGACCTCACTCACCAGTTGCTGAACACACTCCCATGAGGTGCTAACCATCACACTTTTCGGTTCCACACTCAGGTTACTCTTTGGCACATTGTTTATTTTGTTCTCCATATATTGCAGTTTTTCACCAAAAGTCCTAACCTAATGTTTGTACAGCCCAGCGAAGACCAAACTGTACTTATCCACAGTGGGGAAAGACTTTAACGGACAGAATAGATTTAAATTTAAAATTGAGCACAAAGAGTCGCCTGACTGGTATTAAATAAATCCCTTTCCATTAATGCATTTTATTAAATATTAAAGGAAAATATCTGTCTGTACAGAATTATTTTCAGTTTTCAGCAGAAGACCTAACCTAATGTTTGTACAGTCCAATGAAAATCAGATTGTACTAATCCACAGAGCTGAAAGACTTTAATGGACAGAATAGATTTACATTTAAAATTGAGAATAAACAGCAGTCTGATTAGCATTTCATAAATCCCATTCTCTGAATGCATTTTATTTTATGTTAATAGAGAATATCTGTCTGTACAGAAGTACCCCAAAGCGTCCTACCTGGACCTGCTCTTTTCTAACTGTGAAGTTCTATTAAAGCTGTAATACTCCATTAAAATTTCTAGAGTTCTTTAAGAGTAGCTCTGTGTTATATTTGTACGGTCCTGTTCAGTATGGTTATGCTAACGATCAGTGCCTGTGTCAGCAAGCCTCGCAGAGAATTTCACCCAGGCAGATTAATTTCATCTGAAGCTCGGCATTCTCACGGCAGAATCTGCGGTATTCTGCCGAAACACTTTGGAGTCTGGAATGTCTTCATCACCCTACAAGGATACAGTGTCAGCTCATTTCATTATCAAACCACTATGTGTGCCAAGGTAGCTTAAGGTGTACATTTTCTTTTGACCACAATGCTGCTAGTGCGCTAATAAAGATGACAAGTACGGGAACATTCCACTGAGGGCAACAGGCTTGATTGTAACCCGCTGCCATTATAAGTAGATTTTTTTTTATTCAAACAAGTACCAAGATACTTCTGGTATAGGTAACAGTTACAACATTGCACATTTAAACATTAATGCAAGCCGGACATTATATGTTGTTGAATGGCAAAGAGGCACCCTAAAACACAATTATTATCCAATCAAATCAAATTTATTTATAAAGCAACAGGAGTTGATCCCAAAGTGCTGAACAAAAAGGGAGTAACACAGAATCAACATAAAAATTAAAAGAAAATAAGACAAATCAGTCAGTAAACAATGACACTATAAAAGTAAAAGAAAGTAAAACCTGGAGGGGTCACAGCGAGTTAAAAGCCATTGAGTAAAAATGCGTTTTAAGACGGAACATGAAAACAGACAAAGAAGGGGCCATTCTGACAGTCAGAGGTAAGGCATTCCACAGTTTAGGGGCTAGGACAGAGAAGGGGGCATTCTGACAG
>JAODKM010000038.1:8698084-8724109 GCA_026780845.1 Petrocephalus sullivani
GTTTATAGAGCATAATGATCACTTTGTAGATATTTCATTTGTTTTATGGGTATTTTAATGGCCAATTCAACAAAAAAATATGCCAAGTTCTAATAATTTTGGCCACCCCTGTATGTTTACAAAATTACCAAATATACCCACAATTTGATAAAACTTGTTATTTGGACATTTGGGGACCATTTTTTGCCCCCACAAGGGGAAACTCAATTTTCTAACAATCTGTGAATGCAATCAAAAAAACAAAAATACCAAAAGTGTTGTATTTTGTCTGGTTACTTATGGTTAAGGTTAGGGCTGGGTAAGGGTCACGGCTGTTATTGCTGGGATTAAGGTTTTTCCCATAGAAATGAATGGAGAGCCCCCACAAAGATATAGATACCTCATGTGTGATAGGATGAGAAGTCACACTGGTGCCATGCATTGGAAAATTCTAAGCTTTTTTCACATATCCAGACTTGGAGGAAATGAATGACCCTTTTTCACAAGGACTGTGTGTCTACCTTTTGGGTCTTATATTTCAATAATAAGATGTGGAGCAGACCTGGGACACGGCAGTCAGATTAAAGTTGGTGCAGTTTGAGCAAACCTCCACCTATCCAAACAGATCTGAAGTCTGTATATCAAAAACGATTCAGTTTCAAACACTGACCAGAATACAAAGGGGTCCCAGGGCTCCTGCGATAGTCATGGTCATGGAGTCGATGTTCAGGGAGGATTAAATGTTTATCGGCCTCCAGCAGGTGGCCCAGGGAGGCTCTCGTCGCATGTGGAGAAAGGACCCCTCATCCGGCCTCCGACACTGAGAAATGCCTCTTTTGAAGTGACCATAGTGATCATGAAAGAACAAAAGAGGCCCACTTTCATTGTCGAGTTAGTGGTGCTGTGACTCACTCAGTCAGCGGCATGTCTCTGGCGGCTGGCCCGGGAGTCTCGGAGAGCGCAGGTCCTCCAATCAGAGTGCCGGGGGGAGAGGCAGACTCTTCCACGCCTGGAGCCAGCGGTCTGGGGCGACGGTGCACGGAAATGCCCCCTCCCCGCATGGGCGACCGCCGCCTGTCACCACACGGCAGGCTTTAAATAGGATGAAGGAAGCAGGGAGCTGACCTCCTCTTCCCTGCCTTCTCAGGGGTCTTCCCCGCCGTCACGATGCGCTTCGGAGCAGCGCCGGCCAGGCGGGCGTGTGCCGGGGACAGGGGGCCCCACACTCTGCATGTCAAAGTGTCCTTATTGTCATCTCTGCTCTGCGTGCATTGGGTCGTAAAGTGAGAGGAGGTATCATTCCTCATTACTTTTTCGAGGGCAAAAAGTAATAAACTGAATATAAATATGTAAGACATATAAATATAATACACACAGTATATTCTAGACATAGATATAAGACTAATAAAAACAGTTATATTCCGACACTGTTAAATTGTGGAATTAGATTGGTCGGAAGTGTGTTGATTAAATGTGATGATTGATTTCCTACTGGCTGGCACACTTCATGAACGACAGCAGGGTTGCCAGCTCCCACGCATCTGGCGTGGCACTCACACTATCAGACTCTCATGCAATAAACCCTATGGAAAATCTATATTATTCCATTGTAAATCTAAAAATAGCTACATCAAAAGTGTCGGGGTAGTTTGCAAACCCTATGTACTATTTACAAGGTAATAAAACTGTTTCATACATGTAAATGTGTGTGTGTGTAGTAAATGAAAGCATGATTATAATCTTTAATTCTAACTAAATAAGGGTCGATGCATGAATACTGTGCATTATATGTTATTTTTGACCATCAGATGTTTATACTACAGTTACTACACAATTGACTGGCACCTTTGTACATGAAGATTTTCACATTTTTTAAGACAAAAACATGTGAAATCATCCACAAATATCATTACACAGATACTACATCTGAGATTTTTCCAAACTTCTCTTCATCGTCATAGATTTTGGAATTGAACAATTTCAAACTAACTGGCCTTTGGGATTACTGAGGAGCAAACAGACACAGTGGTTTGGGTTGTATTTAGGCAAAATGTTTAATCACTTGTGGGCGTCTCATGCATTAACCTTCACCTAAACATCCAATTAGGTGGTAAAGATCTATGTCTAGAGTTTACTGTGACATTTGGGTATCAGAGTTACTACAGGCCAGGGAGTCTGGGGAAAAAAAAACCCCTCTGTTAAATTAGCACTAGTAATTTTCAGACACCTTGCCGCATTCTACATTTGTACTTTATGGCCTTTAAACATCCGTCTTTATCTGTGGTTCTTCTGTGACTCTCTAAGGGCAAACGAGACTGCACCGGTGAGGCCTGTTTTGTTTGGCCACTCGCTACATGCCGGCCTCCTGTGGGCGGGTGGGGGTTACTGACAGGCAGGCTGTTTGAAGCTCCGTCCGCGAGACTGTCTGGAGTCAGGCTGGCCCGTGTATTGTTTGCGCAGAAGCGCCAATGCAGGAACTTAATGGGGGGGGTTTCCTGCTCATGGCAGAAAGGGCCTCATCTCTACTCTCTCTTTGTCTTTAGTGGAGTCAGTGTGGGGGTGTCCGTGACCGTCTGTTCCTCTCCTCTGACCGGTTCCCCGCTGCTGGGTCACCAGGAGCCCGCCCCGCTCTGTCTGTGGCAGACATCACAGAGCCCCCCTAGAACAGTGGCCAAGCACGGCGATGCTGGTCTCCCTCGCTCTGTTTCACTGGACAGCGTGGGGACTCCCCCTTCAGCTTATTTACGCTCTCTGCCAGAAGATTTTTGAAAATATTTACATGAACCTGGCTGAATCGTGCATTGCACCCACTACCCAAGTAGGGGCAGAGCCAATGGGGTGGGCAGACTAGACCCAATGATTTTACTGGGATGGCAATGGGGTAATATTTTGCCAACTGGGGGGGAGGTGCAACCTCTGTACATTTGGCCAATCGCAAGCTTTATACATGAATCATCTTGCTTGTAATCATATTGAAGAACCCTAACCCTAACCGTAACCCTAACCCTAACCCCACAATCAATAGGAGGAGCAGCTCTGGCTTACAGAATTAAATGCTCCATATGTAGTTCTTACTAGGAGGGGCTACAGCCATCCTTGGCTACTCCTTAGATCATTCCCTGCACCCATGATGTCCCACCCACAGCACACAGGCAAGCTTCTGTTCAATGCCAAGCTCTTTGATGCCAGGTCAGGGGTCAAGCTGAAAGTCTTAACCTGCAACTTAATCATTACCAGAAGTCGATGGGTGCTATTTGTTGGGAATACAACACAAACACATGTGCAGGGTGGCTCTTCCTGGAACACTTGATGGACTGCGTCACGGCTCTGAACTTTACCGACGGCCCCGGCTCCCAAAAAGAAAAACAAACCAAAAATGTGATTTCGCTTCCGTTTCTGATCAAATCGATGCATGGCGCGGGTGAGGAGATCCTTCAACACCGTCACATGACAGGCTTAGGCTAGGGACGCAAACTCCATGTTACACCTACGTGCCAAAAGGAACTTTAACACAAAGCCTGGGAAAATTAAACCACAAGTGAAACCAGGCCATGTGAGGCATGCTTACTGACTGGACTACACAAAGTAATTAGATCATAGTGAATGGGTGTGGCCTGATAATTAAAACCATGCCCCCTTCACAATGAGCCACACCCTTCGAAGAAAGACCCGCACACCATCTTAGGTAACGGCAGCATTTGGCCCAGGGCCCTTCGTGCGAAACGTGCTTTGCTGATGGAGGACGTGCCCCGGAGTAAGCCCCGCCCACCCATGCCACATGGGTGTGTCATGCCTACGTGCCTGGACCACCAATATCGCTTTGGTCTGTCAGCATCAATTCAAAGTGGGTTTCCTGACAGCACTCGGCCGACGTGAGCACATTAAGATGTGGCTCTGAAAGCCCCGGAAAGTTCTCTATTTTATTTAATAAACTCCCTGCGCCTGATTGGCCGGCGGGCAAGTGAAAGGAACCGCCACCCATTTGATTGTTTTCCTTGTTCTGAGCTTTCAGTATGTAGTATTAACATGAAGCAACCACTGCCTCTCCCAGGAAGAACTCTGATGAGGAATCCCTTCATAGAGAGCCGGGTTGTGCTGAAACAATGCTAAACAAATATACAACCAGTGTGCACTTTGTTAGGCAGCACTGTGTACTGGCAGGTAGGATTGACAAGTTTGTGCTGAAAGAAGCCTTTTTGAACACCACGGAGTAGTTATTTTTGCACTTTTGGCCTTCCTGTTAGCTTTAACGAGTCTGGCCATTCTCCTCTGACCTTTCTCATTAGCTAGGTGTTTTCAGCCATAGAAATTCCCGACTGGATGTTTTTTTTTTTTTTTTCTCTTCATCATTTTCAGTTTTTCTGAAAACTTTAGGCACTGTACTGAGTGAAAATCCCAGGAGGGTGGCTGGAACCATCACAGTCAAAATCACTGCAATTACGTTAGACCTTCTGCTGCTCAGCGATTCAGAATCTGAATGTCGTCTGCATGCTGTATATATTCAGTTGAAACCACATACTTTTCTGTTTATAGGATCTGTACCTAATTTACTGGCCAGTAAGGTGTCTGCTAGAAAGCTGAAGATGAAGATGAATTTCACCTTTCAACATGACTATGAGCAAGCGTGCATCCAAATAGATAAAAGAATGGCTTCATCAGAAGAAAATGTAAGATTTCGGATGTCCCAGCCAGAGCCCAGACCTAAAGCCAATTTAGAATCTATGGGGTGCCCTGAAGAGGGCTGGGCACAGGCGATACCCTAGCAATCTGACAGATTTGGGGCACTTTTGCAAGAAAGAGTGAGCAAATATAAGTCACGATGTAGCATGCTGGTAGACTCCTACCCAAAATTACTGAATGTTGTAATTAAATCAAAAGGTGCTTCAGCAAAGTATTAGTTTAAGGAGGTGCATATTTATGCAACCAGCCTATATTGTATGTTTTAAGTTTTTTCCCTCCTAACAGATTTGTTTGTTTTTAATTGAATTGTACAGGTTATAGATCACATTAAAGGTGGGAAAAGTTTTTAAATGATTTATTGTGGACTCATGTTTTTTACATTGCAAAAACCTGGCATTTCAAAGGGGGGTGTATACATTTTAAAGGCACTGTATGCATACAGTGTATTGTGGGGACCAAATGTCCCCACAATATCATAAAAAAACCTGTTATTTTGACCATTCTTTCAGTCCCCATGAGGAAAAATTTTATAAAAATTTTATAGAAAAGAAAAAAAATCAAAAACTAGAAATGTCAAATGTATTTTGTTTGGTTACTTAAGGTTAGGGCTGGGTAGGGGTTAAGGGTGTCATTTTTGGAATTAGGGTTTTTCCCATAAAAATGAATGGACAAAAATACAAATGTATGTGAGTGTGTGTGTGTGTGTGTGTGTGTGCCTAAATTGCCTATCCTGTCCCCTTGCGCTCTGTGACCCTGTACCCCTGATAAGAGTTTGGAAGACGGATGGACTCTCCCTGCGATACAAAACACATCCAGCATCTCGATTGTTAGCCAATCGCCTTTGAGAAATACAACTCAGAATGAGCCAATAGAGGCTGCTCGTCTGAAATGGGTAGGTTAAAAACAGGCAGTCTTTCTAAGAGAGATCAGGCCTGAGGTCCTCTCTGAAGAGTTCACTGAATGGAGGGATTTCACGTTCACGAAGAGAAACGCACTTTAAGAATAATATACTTCTAATTACAGTATACTTGCCAAGCAGACAATTTTTATCTTACATAGGGATTATAAAGCAGTTCAGTAGCCATTCTTATGCCCCTTGTAGCTTGACCATTAAATTAGTGCTATAATTGACTGTACCAAATGTTCATGCAAAAAATTAAATTTTTAATTGTGTGGCATTCTGGTTAGATGATTTTTGGCAGTGTGTTTCTGCTTTTCCAAAAAAATGGTCTGAAATGTCTATAAATCCAGCTGGACCAAAACATTACATTTGCTCAAAGGAATAGAGCCCAGAGTCCTTTTCACACCAGTGAAGCCTGGTGCTGGCGTGCCCCGTGGGGAACGTGGGCGCGATCGGAGCTCAGGCGTGATACGAGGCACCTGACGGCGCTCAGAAAGACGGCAGCGAGGAGAGAGGGAGATGAGGGTGGCAGAGGGGGTCAGCCGGTCCGAGGGCAAAGCTCGCCATTCTCGACTTGGTGACCGTGGACCGTGACACGGATTTTTTCGATACCCCGTCAGGGGGGCGTTTCTGGTGGTGTGTCTCTTCTCATCCAATTCAAAATAAACACGACTGTCGCCTCACACAAACACACTGAGGGGGGGTGGATTTCACAACTCAGGCAAGGCCATATGTGCAGACTGAACACAATGCAAACAGCTAAGCATACAGGGCAAGTAAGCAAAGCATGTGCAGCTCAGATTAATGACTAATGGCAGCCAGCTATTCAATATACACCTCGAAATAGGCATTACACAACTACTTCATGCTCAAAGAATTAAAAGCTTTAAAATCTCAGACCATGGAAATATTACATGTGCAGCGTTATTTGTTCGCAACGAGGACATGAATACATCACTAAACCTTTCATTGTCATTTAATCGATGTTTATAAATTCATAGAGAAACGCCCAATTATATTTAAATTTTTCATCACAGGAGAATCTGGATATCTCAGTTGATAAAGCAGCAGACTTTTAATTTCAAGCTTCAGGTTCAAGTGGTCCTTTTAGGGGCCTGTAAAAATCAGCTGTTTTGGGGCTGTGTGTGGCTCAACAGATTATGACTGAGATCAGAAGGTCGCCGGTTTGAATCCCATGGCCAGCAGCCTCTGTTGGGCACAGCCCATAAGCCCTGCTAGATGCTGGTCGACTGTGCACTTTGACCCCTGAACTTGCTCTCACCCATTTGTCTCTCTCACGGAGAGCAAGATGGGACAGGCAAGCGCACCATTTCACCAGTAGTATGAATAAGGTACCACTATTCTATTCTTATTATAATTTATAACTGTTGTGTTACGACACTTGGAAACATGCAATCTACATTCACATACAGAGGGTGACGCGTGATTATATTTTAATTGTTCTTTACATTAATTTATGACTACTGTGGTAGGACATTAGGAAATATGCAATCTATATTCACATTCAGTGGGTGACACATAATTAGATTTTAATTGTCCTTTACTTTATGAGCACTGTGTTAGGGCATCCGGAAATACGCAATCCGGGCTCACAGCTCCGCCTTGATGCTAAGTTCATCCAGTCTATATTTGGTCGGTTACAGAAGGATGTGCCGCTTCTTTCCGCCCCCTGCTGGCTCGCTTTAATGCCGCCGCAGGCATGTGGCACCGGCTGGCGATGGAAAAGGACGGGGGGCGGCCTGGCAAACGCGGAACCTGGATGCACAGAAAAGCCACGGCCGAACCGGGCCCAAGTCTGCGGTCACAAGTGTGAGCGAACGCAAGTGCCGGCCGCAGCCGTGCTCGGGCTCGGGCTAGACGCAGACCAGGACGCCGGGTTCTTCGCCACCCGGGCCCCCAGTACAACGTACTGCCGAACCTGTCCAGGCACCGGATCGCTTCCATCACAAGCTAAAGTCTCACCTCTCGTCTGCATGTGTAATCACTTCCCTGCCTGTGTGACGGACAGCCCTTTACAGAAAGGCCCACAAAGTCTCGGTCACTTAGGAGCCGGTTTGTAAGCGTTACTCTGTTATGTTTCTTTGGCAGCACAGAGGCCGATGGAGCAGGCAAAGAGCAGGATGTAGGAAGGGCCTACGTCTTGGGCATTAGCACAGATAGCTAACAGGGAAATTTACGCCCAGGGGGAAAAAATAACTAAGCCAATGACTTGTTCAAGCCACAGCCAATAACGCGCAAACACAATTCGTTGCCATAGCCTTCCATCTTCTGGAAGTACCGATCTCACTGTAAATCGCAAATGCGCCCCCTGCTGCTGATTGACATGCGTAGCCTGTTGCCAACTTGAGTGATGAGGTTGCATCGACGTCTACGTGCACAGGAATGCTGCATTTGCATCTCAGTACATCGGTAAGGATATAATTGCCTAATGTGAGAATGGAGAAATGCTCTTGGGTCAGGCTGAGAGGGATAATGTGAATTATTCAGAAGCGTCATTTGCTCTCTGAGCCGATCGCAGAGCCTGTGAAGTGCCAGCTGTTCGCACATTTACATTTTAGTTACACTATCCAAAGCGACAGTGACCGGAACAATCCGGGGGTCAAGGGTACTACTCAGGGGCCCGACTGTGAAATTACTCTGCCAGCTCTGGGATTTGAACCCGTGACCTTCAGGTTACAAGCACCGGGCCCTGTACCAATCAGCCTCCCAGCCCCACCATACAGTTTATTATAGTAATTTATGAGCATGTCATGTAGAGACATGGTTGTGGAAACCCCACATAGATGCAAGGTCAGCAAACAGACCCCACATCAGCTTCCTCTAGGGGGGCAGTCCATTAGGATGGAAAGCACCCCCCCCCCACCAACCACACTACAACCCAGGGTACAATCCATGAGCAGGAATCTAACCTCAGCAACAGTGGCATATCCTACTAAGTCAATCCATTAATCCTGACTAGAATTTCATGACAGGGCACCAGAGAGGACAAAGAGAGAAGGACCTCATGTTCTGCTGAGATGAGCAGATCTGCCCCCAAAATTACCCCCTCAGTGGGGGGTGGGTCACTGTGAGACCCCGTGAGAGAGGGGTACACTTGAGTGGTGGATTACAAAAGAAGTTCTCCTCCAACACACAGAAGAATCAATGTGTCCAATCTTCAGCCATGACTTCAAATTCTTATGGGGATGCTTCTTAGTTTTTAGGAGCCCTAGGCAAAGCTTTATTTGGGAGGCCCCCCTACCAAGAAAACTGATGATCGTTTCACTTTCTCCACAACTCAGGTAATTCCTGGGCTTCCAGGCATCTGCATATTCTGTCTATAGCTAGTTCCGGCCCTGGATTCCTACGTAGAACAGCGAAAGTGTATTTCAGTGACTGCCACTATTCTACGTGGCTCTCGGCCGTATAACCAAGTCTCATCTAGGATTTGCCGATCAAAATGTCATTTTGGCTTTGCTGTGACAATTAACAATTAGACAGAACATAAAAATGTTACTACAAAAAAAAATAAAGAATTACCTACCAATTTCAATATTACAGAGGAGGTCAAAATTACACGCAAGACCAGAGCAACAAACTTCGACAGGTTACCGGTTCATCTTTTTGTCCGGGACGCCGGGTTGTGCAACACAAGGCTTGCACATCCGGTCACACACTTCACAGTGCAGATTCTGCCATTTCAGGAACGTGCCACTTCATTTCCCATCATCTGCTCTGATCTTACTGCGGCACCCCATGACCGGTGTCCTCAGCCAGCTTATCATCAGCCCACAAACCGCTGACCTTTATCCTCTTGGGATGGGTGGGGGGGGGCTGGGCTTTTCCCCACCACTGTTTCCCTGACTTTTTTGACTTGCTCAATGAGTGTGACTTTGTCATGTGACTATGGGCAGAGTCTCACTTCCCTTCACTAGCATCTCTGGTTCTCTCTCCCTCTCCCTTCAGTGACCTTTGATCTTGGTCACTGTAGCTATTTTGAATCCCATTTCTTTCTCCCCCGGTATGGGCTGCTTATGCACCGCTGCTCCTCTCTTTATCTAGGTCAACCTCTGCTGGGAGATTCTCCCGCTCATCCTTTTCCCCACTATTCGGGAGCCTCCCTCTGTCCGCTGCCCATCAGCCCCCCTCCTTGCTCTTGACGGGTGGTTCCTGACAGGCCACATCCCTCTCCCCCCAGGGAGATATCAAGGCTAAAGTTAGGACACTCTCGACTATCTCCTCTTCTGCACTCCTTCCACATGAGAAAGTGGAAAAGAAATCTGCTGACTTGGACCACATTACGTGCCACTGTGATTCCAAGCCAGCAGGGGGCGCTGGCTGACCCCGGCTTCGCCTCTCATGGTGTTCGGGGCATGGGGCCAAAAGCAACAGGTACGGGCTTTTAACTGTGTCAACGTCAGCCCGAAACATGGGTGGGACTGCAGGCGGCGTGTTCTGCTGAAATGTAGACGTGAGAGGGAGCAGAGCCCCCAGGGTGTGACTTGACGCTGCCCCCGGGGCTCAAGAACGTGACAGAATGCACTCGCAGCTCCTCGTCTGCCATCCAGAAGACCATGGGCAGGCGAGCACATCACTTTCTACACCATATACACTGATTTATTGCCCTTGTTCCTTCTTACACATTGTCAAGTTCAGTTTTTTTTGGCAAACATACACAGCCTATTCTTGTAAGTACCAGTGGAAAACCACAGGGTGATGGACGATGACTCAGATCTTCCAGTCCAGCACGAAACAGGGCCCAGTGACCAGCCACAGAACCGCAAAATAACGGCCTAAGATAGAGATGATGACTGGAAACTGTACGACTTGATGTTCCATCCCCCCGCAGCAGAGGGTGCTGTTCTGCTGCAGCATCTTGCAATAATAAGCATTTCCACAAGGCTTCAGCATAATATGTTTCAGCTAGGGGGTTGTTGTGGTCATCCCGAATAATACAGAACATTCTGGTTCACTGAGTTAACAAGGCATGTTGTATTGGCATCTTCTGCATCTCAATGTTGTTGTTTTTCAAAAATACAAAATAATTTTTGTATTGACCATGTACACAAAATAAATGGAAACTGCAGTTTGTTTTCAAACTGAAAATGCTAACATCATTGCACATTTATGCTCATAAGTTTACAGACTAACAAATTTCTTAAAATTACCATTAAGAGTCATTTTAAGATATATAACCAGATTTGCGGTTATTCACACCCCTGTTGGAAAATTATAACAGATTTTATTGTGCCATTTGTTTTTAGATATTTGAATAATTTGAAATGAAAGAAGAAAGGAAATCTGTGGTCCATCAACCACCCCATTAATTCAGTTTTCACTATCCTCTAGCCCCCTCTGGTGGGAAAACACAAAAACTACTTAGGAGGTATCCAGCAGAACCAGCATGTTTGCCATTCTGGTTTCAGTTGAAGTTATTGGGGTAGTGCTCCACAAATCTTATTGGACACTGACTTTCGAACTCTTGCCCATCTTATCAGTTCAGAATGGGAGGGGCTTATACAGAAAAAAAACATCAGAGTTGTGGAAGTGAAGGACCTTTTCACCTAACCATTAACTTCTAACATCTCCAGAATTCTGTAGGTCTGTATGAAAACACAAAGTGGCCGTTACTCATGCGAATAATGCTCTGCTAAGGTAGCATAGAAAGCCAGTGAGTAGATGTCAGCACTTAGCGAGCCTCTGAAAAGTGTAACGCAGTCACAAACAGACAAGGTCCACAGGAAGTACAAATCAGAAACACTCATGTCGCATACATTCACTCGCTCCTCAGGCAGGACGTAATTGCCTGAGACTAAAGGCTGATGTATACTTCTACGTTAAATAGCCGTGGACCCTACACCATAGCCTGACGTGTACCAGAAATGTAAATATGCGTCACGGCGACACAGTCCACGAGAACTATGATTGGTCTGCTTGGTAGCATTTTATTTTATTTTTTTAATGGAAGAAAGCGTACATCCCAATTGTAATAAATCGCTGATTGAACCTTAAGTACCGTCTCTAGCATTAAATAACCCACCCTATACATTGTAGCAACAGGTTTACAAAACACTCAGGATGACGGCTCCAATTTTAACCCCCCATTAAGTGTATCTATACTTTACAAGACTAAAAAAAGTAAAAGAAAAAATGTGTATATTTAAACTTTAGAAAATGCGTAAAAAGTGACCAAATCTCCAAATTTGTCTACCAGAAGTTTAAAGCAGCAGAAATGTAACCAGGACTTGATGAATGGATACTTTGTTAAATGTTTTCTTTTTCTTGTTCAATTCTGTGGTTCAACAACTGAATATGTCAGAGGGTGGGAAGACAAAAAATGCAACACCCCAAACTATGCATTCCCGAGCATTTTGCCGAGTAATTGCTGAATGACAGACACACCAGCACATAAGTTGCGTAGGTCACAACGTAGGCTCGACGCAGAAGTATACATCAGCCTTTAAAGCTCTAGAGCAGGGGAAGGTAACCCTGATCCTGGAGTGCCAGTATCTAGCAGGTGTTCCATCCTACCTGCTGAGTTGCTATCTGCCTGAGATCAGGTGTGGTTCATCAGAGACCAGGTAGGATGGAGGACCTGCTGCACTCCAAGATCAGGGTTGCCCGTTCCAGCTCTGGAGGCTTCCAGAAGGGAGGGCGCCCTCAGTGCTTGACCGTGACGGTCTTCACTTCGGTGAAGAAATGGTAAGAGTCGCGGCCGCCCTCCCGTCCCACGCCGGAGCTCTTCATGCCTCCGAAGGGCATGTTGAGGTCTCGTACGAGCCAGCAGTTACTCCACACCAGGCCGGCCTGGAGGCGGCGCGTCACCCGATGCACCCGGGACACGTCACGCGACCACACCACGGCCGCCAGGCCGTAGCGCACGCCGTTGGCACGTGCGATGACCTCCTCCTCGCCGTCGAAGGGCGTGATACAGGTTACGGGGCCGAAGATCTCCTCCTGCATGCAGCGCGAGGCGTCCTCCACTCCGGTGAGCACTGTCGGCGCCATGAAGTAGCCAGCCCTCTGGCGCTCGGGCAGCTCCAGCATGTCGACGCCCTCCCCACAATGCACCTGGGCTCCCTCCGACACAGCCAGCTTGACGTAGCTCCTCACCTGAAGGAGGCGCAAGAGGTGCCAATCAGCATCAGGACCAGGCCCAGTCTGTGCAAGATCATCAGTTCACCAAACCTCATCACCAACGCTACAAGTACTATAAGTAAGGCACATAGAACATTTTCTGTGTACTAGAAAAGGAAAGATTAAAAAACTGCACAAATACATCACTGCATCTTCTATAAGTACTCCATATTTTCAGGTAAACCCAAAGCCTCAACTTTTTCTAAATGCTCTCTGCTAATCAGGGCTCCATTGTTGTTGCTGCTGTCGCTGGGTGCACCCGTCTTCCACCGCTGAGCGGCGGCCACAAACCGCTTCAAGAACTCTGGGTAGAGGCTCCTTTCCACAAAGATCCTGCTGGTGCAGAGGCAGATCTCCCCCTGAAGGCCAAAAGAAGAACTACAACTAGTGAAAGCTTGTTTTTTTTTTTTCTTGAATCACAGACATACATATAATTTTCAACCACCTATCCTGGACAAGGTTACAAGGCCTATAGCAGGCAGCATGGTGCACAAGGCAGAGTAACACACTGAATTGGGATGCCAGTCCATCATAGGACACATTCTGCCTTTGGATAGTAGGAATAAATCAGAATACCCAGAGAAGACACGTGCAACATGAGAAGGAGACATGCAAACTCCACACACAGAACAGAGACATGACTTAACTCGCTATGGGTGACAGGCAACCCGTCGAGTCCACCGTGCCACCCCATGGCAGATTCCGGAAGGGACCACAAACAAACTGATTTATTGGCCAGATTTCTAAACTGACACTGAAAGCAAACATTGACAACTGGGTCTGTGCAGTAACCGTTCGGTCATGTCATCATCCTTATTTGTAAAATAAGAGCACAAAATACTACTGAACTTCATCATTACTCAATAATAAAGGTAAAATCTGCTCAAGGTCTAAGGATAATTCCCGTAATTATTTTAGTTATTATTCATATTATAATATATGATTAAAAGAAAATTCTAACAGTATAATATACTTGTGGCTGAAAGGGTGGTGCTGTAGGCACGGCTCCCAAGGCTGGCGTATAAGCCCAGAGTAAGAGTGTGTCCGCATGTGTTTCGCACTGGCCCAGAATCCTCTCCTGGGTCTCCCCCACACTGTGCCCTGTTCTATCTGGGATAGGCTCTGGCTCTCTGCCACACTGTCCTGCCTGGGACGGGCTCCGGCTCTCTGCCACATTGCCCTGCCTGGGCTGGGCTCCGGCTCTCTGCCACATTGCCCTGCCTGGGGTGGGCTCCGGCTCTCTGCCACATTGCCCTGCCTGGGATAGGCTCCGGCTCTCTGCCACTCTGCCCTGCCTGGGATAGGCTCCGGCTCTCTGCCACTCTGCCCTGCCTGGGATAGGCTCCGGCTCTCTACCACTCTGGCCTGCCTGGGATAGGCTCCGGCTCTCTGCCACTCTGCGCTGCCTGGGATAGGCTCCGGCTCTCTGCCACTCTGCGCTGCCTGGGATAGGCTCCGGCTCAGCTTAGGATGGGTTTGGAATGGGTTTGGATTGGAATCACCATAAACAAAGTTCCTGTCCAAATGTACATGTCAACCGAGTCGCTGAGAAGGCACACGGCGTAAACAGGCCTAACCTGGTTGGAGAAGCTAGACCGTATGGTCGTTTGGATGCACTCCTCCAGCTCGGCATCCTGGAAGATGATGGCGGGGTTTTTCCCGCCCAGCTCGAGGGACAGCCTCTTACAGAAGGGGGCGCTGCGCTCGGTGATGCTCTGGGCTGTGGTCGTGCTCCCAGTGAAAGAGATGAGGGGCACCTCCGGATGTGACACCAGAGCGTCCCCCGCACGGGGGCCAGTCCCAAACACGACGTTCACCACACCAGGGGGCACACCTGAAAAGGGGCCAACCTCGTAACACTAGAGCTGCCAGCTTTTATTCGACGTCTTTTAACCACCAGCAGCAATGTACTTCAGCGGCTCACGCCGTTAAGTGGCTGCAGCCAAAAACAGTGCATTTTACAATTCATCTAAAATAAAACAAACATTTTTTATTTATTTTTCTACATTTTTTAGTGTTTCACCTAGATCTGTTTGTATAAAAAAATAACATTATTTTATACAGTTGTTAAAAAGTGTAAACTACGACAAACATGAAGCCACCACGACGTATATCTATCCCACATTTTATAAAATACACACCGCGTTAGAAAACTACGATTTCAGGACGAAGCAGCCACTCTGTTAGGAACATTAGGGCATTTTGGTTCAGGGTGTTAGAGTCACTGCTGTTATTAACACTAATGGCACATTAGTGTAAATAAAAGGGCTGCATATGCTGAAGTACGCCTTGCTTGGCGGTTAAAGGAGTTTTACGTTCATTGATGTGGGAAGCAGTAACATACCAGCAGAGGTAGAAAGTTCAGGTGCAGAAAGTAAAAATCCAGACCAAAGTTTTGTTCCAGCCAGCCAGCGGAGTCCTTATGTGGGGAATGTGGGTACGGTCGACTTCATGCAGCCGCTCACAGCGCTGGCTTAAAGCTAGGCATTCTGCTCTTGACGCAATGCATGATGGTTCGTTTTTTTTGGCACTGCGAAACGTCGCCACGCATCACCATGTCACAGGGTATAAAACTCTCGCGAGAGCAAGACGACTTAAGGCAGATCGTGCAGCACCCGGCTGCACAAACTGGGAGCCTCTTCTCAGTGTATTGCAGTGCTTGGGGAGCGTACCCTGCTCACGAGTACCTCAGTGGTACCTTTACCAGTCAACCTTAATGTAGGGAAAAGTACGTCTGAAAATCAGGTGGACACAGGCTGTCAGCAAATCCCCCCCCCCCCTGCAGATTATGCTTTTTTTTTTATTTATCTAGGCTAAATTCACCCCTCTTCTTATCTTATATATTTGGGGAAAAATTCTTATGTTTAAAAAAAAAAAGTAGAGAGAGTTATGGAGTTGTTTTAAAATTCAATCTGCCCTGTTCCGTAAGCCGAAGGAAACTACAGGGGTAAGGTTATAAATATAATATGAAGCATTCTTTAGAAAAATTTCTATAACATTCGCTGTTCGCCATATTCTCCATGCAAGAACGCAGGAACTTCCATGATGTCTATTTCGTCTGCCATGAGAAACGCCGATGTGGTGAGCTCAGCCATTGCAGGCAGATCTCCCACACTAGGAGAAGTGAAAGTTGTCCGACTTGACGCCAGTCAGTTTATTCTCCACCCCTGTATTCGTGGGCAGATCTCATGCTACGTCACGTCAAGTGCAGACAGACCTAAGCCCTTGTTGAATGTACCCTGTGTGACTCTTTATGCTCAACTGGTTGGTTGAAACAAAATCTTGGTTTGGAATTGTACTTTCTGAACCTGAAATTTCCACCTCTGAATACCAGACCCTCTCCAACTCTAACCCAGAGCAGAAATCTGACCCTGGCTAATACCATCATGTCACAGAGGGCTCTTCTAGCTCCAGGAAGCTACAGGGACATCTTCTAAAGCACACAGCTGCCATTACAGACAAGTTTACAAAGCAGTCAGTTTCTGTACGTCGCCCCTTACCTGCCTCTTCCAGGAGCTTACACATCATCCAGGCAGTGACAGAGGTCATCTCGCTAGGTTTGGCCACCACGGTGTTGCCCACGGCGATGGCGGGGGCAATCTTCCAGGTGAGCAGGTAGAGTGGCAGGTTCCAAGGGCTGATGAGACCAGCTGAACAGGCAAAGCGATGGATAACAGTTTCAGGTTCACCTACATTTCCTGTACAATAACAATGCCATTTCAGCCATATTGTAACTAACTGCCTGCTGTGGTCAGTGCTGTTAAGAGACCTACACCAACATCAATGCAGAATAACAGAGATAGAGGTAGGAGACTTCCCAATGTTCTGCCTTTGAGCTTTGTATACACCCAACAAGCAGACCAAGCTTCTGTATATACATTAAGATTTTGAAGCCACACTCTATTCATCCCTGGCATAGAGTTTCAACTCAATGCCCAGGCCTGTACCTACAGCCAGCAGGCTGGGGGGGGGGGTCATAGCTGATCCGTAAATTCACAGCATACTCGTACCTACGCCCAGTAGGCTGGGGGCATCATAGCTGATGTGTAAATTCACAGCATACCCGTACCTACGCCCACAGGGCTGCGGATGGTGTAGGTGATGCAGTTGAGGTGGTCCAGCTGACTACATTCAGTGGTGTGGTGAAGGACAGACGTCGCGAAGAAGCGGAAGTTGTACACCGACCTCGGGATGTCCACTGTGCGAGCAAAGGTGATCGTCTTCCCTGCCATCCAGAGAGAGAGAGCCAGAGAGAGAGAGAGAGCCAGAGAAGGCGGGAATGAAAGCCAGCAGATAAGCATGCTGAAGAGGCGAAAGAGCACAACATTTAGCTTATCCCGTGGGAAGGGTAACGCAAGGATTTAGTTATGTCAGAGTTTTGTTTTTTAATATCTCTCTGTAATTCTATATGTTGAAGCCTGCACATCATTTGCGCTGCCTAATTTTAACCATGCCATGTGATTCGTTTAAGCTACAATTTGTAAATTATGATTTGTTTAAACTACGGGACTAAAAACCCAAATACAGAGTGCATGACCATAGTGTTCAGCCTACCTTGGTCTCTGGACTCAGCCTGCGCAAACTCCTCCAGGTGGGCCTCAATGAGATCCGCCAGCTTGTGGAGCACCTGCGCCCTGTCCGAAGGGCTCCGTGCGGCCCAGCCTGGGAAGGCCTCCTTAGCTGCTGTGACAGCCTGCTCCACCTGGCAGGGACCCGGTACATCAAGAGTACTCTGGAGGATTTTCCCTCAACCTTAACCACAAACCTGTCTCACAGGGCCACACATGCGTCACGAAGCAAAGGCGAGGTCAGAGTCAGCCCTTAATATCCTACTGCAATGGGGACAGCAAGCAGGCATCCTATTGTCAAAGAGATTACGCATCTTTATCCCATTTAATCCCACTGGCCCAAGTGTAACCACATTTTTTGTACTTCTAGAAAAACAGTTGCCTGCATGCCCAAAGGACTACGTGTAAATGAAAGTAATGGTTGTGTTGATGGTTTACGAGCAATGTCACCAGTGTCAATGGTCACATGATCTGAGCAGTATAAATACTACGTGCATTCATACGATAAAGAAAACTTTGGGATTAAACAGGTTAAAGGTTAATCATTAGTAGACAGACAGCACAGTGTTGACTCTGTACAGATTCAAGGTCCACTGCTGTGAGTCAGCAGAATATTTTCATTTTATTTGCTAAGAAGTAACTCTATAAAACATGTCTGATTTGAAGCAAAGCCTTATATCAACTGTTTAACCGAGAGTTAATAATGCCTGTATGAGCTATAAACCATCACTTGCATCCAAAACGACTCCCAGACAAAGTCCTCATGAGGCTTTGGTAAATACTACATTCATCTGCAATTAATTCAAAACTAGTCAGTGACAACATACTAAAAATGTGATGTGCAATAGAATTTGTGTTTCTACTCATGATAAAAAGGCAAACATTAACAGTCAGGTCAAACAACTTGTGAAAGCACTGAGCTCAACCCAATTTTCGGGATGCCTTCCACTAGACAGCTTTAGTAAATCGATGTAATTACGTGTCAGCTAAGGATTTGATATACATTACAGACGACTGTAGCCACACATGAGCTAACAATTCCGGTAAATCAAATCTTAATTAAACTTGGCCGGATCTGCATGGCTCAAACTGAATGAAAAACGGCGCCTTCCTATTTAAAAATAATAAACTGCATAGAGCAACGCGCATGATCGTGCAGCATCACATTGCATAATCTCACCTCCTCCTTGCCGCTGTCCGGCACTTTGCAATACACCTCCCCCGTGGATGGGTCATATGAATCTATGTGCCTGGAGGATGGCACAAATTTGCCCCCTATGTAATTCTCCAGAACCAAATGAGTCCTGTGGTCTGCCGTTTTGGGCATGATTGTTGACGTAGGTCTGAATTGTGGCCCGATGATGCGACACCTGCTGTAATGTGGAATAGAGTCCCCAGTTTAGGGTGCATGTATGCAAGCGCAAAAGCAGTCTTCAGGCACCGCCCCTCCAGCGCTAAATGCCGTAGCTGAGCGATACACACAACCACGTGTCCCGGCGGCCAATCACCGCTGCGGACGCCGCGCATGCGCAGCTCTATCGCGCTCCAAGAGACTGTAGTGGTGGTCGAGTTGCGATCTCTGTTGGCAATATGTTATGATAAAGTACTGAAAGTTATGGCTTAAAAGGAATTATCCCATGAACCAAAGACCTACAATAAAATGAAAGACTAA
Source organism: Petrocephalus sullivani (assembly GCA_026780845.1). Taxonomy (NCBI): domain Eukaryota; kingdom Metazoa; phylum Chordata; class Actinopteri; order Osteoglossiformes; family Mormyridae; genus Petrocephalus; species Petrocephalus sullivani. The sequence goes on from JAODKM010000038.1 coordinate 8,717,022, forward strand.
AACCTTTCGCCATTTCCCTCCTAATTTTATGTTACATTAACACAAACATTAACATGGTTTGCCGCTTTGTAAGTGTGTTTAAATTCCTATAAAATGTAACTGGTAAACACACATAGGAACCATATGCTGGATAAGTTGCTGGAAGACGAAGGTTATTATGCTGCTTACATCATCTGCGTGCATTTACATAATTTACTGCGAATTATGAGGACACCTTACATATTAAATTATACTCAAAATCGTCTCGTAAACAAATAAGCGGTCTTGAATCACTTACAAATTGCAAAAAGAAAAATAAGCGTTGAACATATTTCGGTCTAACAATCCCATCAAAAACGTTCCGTGTTTAACTTTTTAACTTTAATAACGGGCTAAAACCGAAAAAAAAATCCTACTTAGGTACCACGTTTAACCACAATGCAAAACCTGCATGTATGCCGGAGTTACAAAAGAGAGGACCAAGCGGTACCCTGTCTAGGTCAGAGCTGCTGCCTGAGAAATGAGAGCAAGGGTTCCAGTTATATTTTAAACATAATCATCATTAAACAATTAAGGCTGAGCAATCAGAGCAACCGCGACACTGGCCATTTGTTTCTTTACGGGGGTCCTGGGGTTAAACCATTTTTATAAATATACAATATATACACACTACATTAAATGATATACTATTAAATATAGCAATATCTGCAGGACTGCATATTTTTAATAACTGACGCTACCTCTAGCCCGCAGTGTAAGCCCCCTCGGCCCGGGGCGGCCGCTCGGTAATAAGGTCCGCTTTTCCATTTCTGCTGACCATAAAATAAAGCGCAGACCTGGCCAATAGCCTCTATGTTTTACCTGCTTTTACGGTCACAGGATTGCATGTATAAACATAACCTGGAGAAAAAAAGAATATCTGTAGAAGGAAACTATGTGAGGATTTATCTGAAAGTAGGAAGTTCTAAATTATATGTACATTTTCACAAAAACATTGGGAGAATTGATGTCCCGGGAAAGTATATTAATATTCCGGGACAGTTGCTCAAAAAAAAAAAAAAAAAAAGAACAATCCCAGGAAAACTGGGACAGGTGGCAACCCCATGAGCAATTGGGCCATAGGTTGATTCAGCAGTACAGAAAGCAGACATTCTGTCTGTTCTTGACTTAAGTATTGACAACTTGTATGACCCTCTTATTTGGTGACAGCCAGTTTCCAACCAATATCTTTATTTGAGAAAATATCGCTTGCTTTGTGAGGTCCGACCCTGCTCTGTCACCTTGGGCAACACATGACCCTATACCAGTGTTTCCCAACCCAGTCCTCAGGAATTGCCGGACAATCCATGTTTTTGCTCCCTCCCAGCTCCCTGCCAGACAGTTCACACTGGAGGGAGCAAAAACATGAACTGTTCCAAATACCAGTTAATTTTGGCCCAAAACTTTCAGGTGTTTGCTAGAAAACTGAAGCATGCATCCAAATCAACAACAGAGTGGCTTCACCAGAAGAAAAAAGTTTTCGAATACCCTAGTCAGGGCCCCGACCAAAGTCCTATTGAAAATTTGTCAGGTAACCTGACAAGGACTGTATACAGGAAATGCCCTCGCAATCTGACAAATTTGGAGCACTTCTACAAGGAAGAGTGGGCAAATATTGCCAAGTCAAGATGTGGCTGTGTGGATTTTTCTCTCTAACAGATGTTTTTCAATTGAATTGTACAGGTTATAGATCACAGGTGGGAGAAGTTTTGAAAAGATTTATCGCAGTCTCACACAATTACACAAATCTTTTCAAGAAAGGTTTTAGCTTACCTTTAATATTCCAGGAAACCATCAGTCAGCTTCGTGCTTAAAGAACCTTGACAGCCTCATGCAGATATGTCAGGTCAGACAGACCACACATGCTGAAAGAAGACTTCATCAGGGGTGGCTCAAAGGTCATGGGCATTGATAAAAGGACAGACTAAATTCTGTATAACAGATGATTGAATTGGAGACTGGCGGTAAGAGTTACTTATACAGATTAACTCCTCAGAAATTACGGAACAAAATCAGACACAAGCAGATCACCTGAGTTACATCAGTTCTTTTTCTACACAGCTTATTTAAGAATGAGCTGTGCTTTGTGTTCGACTGGTGCATTTCAAGCAATACCAGCGGCAAAGTGCTACAGTGAAATAACAGAATTCAGGCTCGTGAGAAACCGAGGGCCACAAACTGAAACAGACTCGCCGTCAAAGGTTCGGTATCACTGAATAAAAGGCCCCCTGGCCAACAAGTAATCCAGAGTAACTATCACCCTCCTAAGAACTGGTTACCGCACGCACCTAGATCTTTGCATTTGCAGAGTATCTCACAGATGAATAAACCCCCTTTGCAAGACCACTGTCAGCACTGACAAAATCAGGACCATCCTACAGGAAAAAAGAAAATATGTGTTTAATGAGAGATAACCAGCTCACAGAGCGTTTTGGGGGAACCCTTAAGGCATCAGTCAGAGTTTTGCTTAACCAGTAAGAGGACAAAATCATTAATGCACAATTGTAAACTCTAGGTCATTCACTACTCAAACAGAAATAAAGGCAAGAACGAGTTTTACATCAATCAAATTTAATTGAAACTGGTCTTATTGGCAGAATCCCTTCAGTTCTTGGGCACCTATGTTTCCTATGGCACTATATAAGCAGCCAGCCCCCCCCCCCCCACCTCCCCCGGGGACAGATTGGACAAAAGTTCATGGACGGTAAATCTGAACCAGTAAGACTGACTAGCTGGTTGATGGAAGGTCGAGTATCATGATGCCCACTCCTCTCCTGAACACTAAGCATGACCATTATTCACTGCATTGATATATTTTCACAGCATCTATCATTGGAAAATCACTGAATTGAAGTTCTTGAAAACACATGGTCTACTTAAGTATGTCTTTTAAGTATTAGTTGTCCTCAGGAAGTTCTTTGGGCATATTTGTTTGACCGCATTGGTGTCCTTTAACTTGTGGTAAAGTAACAGAGACTTCACCAAGTCATCCCAAAAAAACAGCGTCGGCAAACCTGTTCACAAGCAGGTTCATCCTGGATGCCAAAACGGCAACAGTTTACATTTATTCCTAGCCTTAAATATTGCTTATCTGAATTGCCAACCCCTTCAGATATCATGCTAGCTTGGTCTTTGAAGTTCTTGTTAATTCAAGCGTTCTTCTATATGTGCAACTTAAATAGATGGATATTAACCCACAACTGCATGTGCTTCAGATTATACAGGTAACATTCGGTTTTAAATATGACATCAAAATGACGATTTTCAAGCTACATATGAGAGTCCCTGGATTGTCAGTTATGTTGGTGTTAATATTGTCTGAAGGGGAACGGAAGCAGCAGGCTGACCGCTGGGGGTGTCGTCCAGGAGTGGTGGACACGGCATGGGCCCATCAGCTGAATGATGGTCCCCCTTGCAGGCTGGTGCCATGGAGGTTTTGTGTACGCTCAGCAGCCTTTGGAGACATTTGTGATGCGACACGTCTTTTCACAAGACGAAAAATGGGTGAAACTTTTCTGCCAGTCTGGTTTGATCAAGGTCCAGCACTTTTCTGCAATTCCATCAGTCTTTTGAGATGGAAATTGGTCTTCACTCTTTGATCTGCAAATGGATGAAAAGAGGGCTAAGATTTGACAGGCATGAGATGCTATAAGTCTTAATTATTGCAAAATAAAATAAAAACACACGCTATATGGCCAAAAATACATGGACACCCCTTTTAATTGGGGAATTTACTGATTAAGCCACACCCACTGATGACAGAGGTATGTAATTAACTAAACAGTCGCGCAATTTCCCCAATAAAAATTAGCAGCAGAATGGGAGGTTATACAGGAGAGGCTGGTGACGTCCCACTGGCATCATCATAGGACCCCATCTTCCTAACAAGTCAGTTTCACCACATTTATGTCCTACTTCTTCTGCCCAACTGACTGTGAAGGTCAACACATCTGGGAGCAAGTTCAGACATGAATTGGTGATCACACAAGCTCACAGAAAGGGACCAGATAAGGCAGCATCAATACCCAACCTGAATGGCAGCAAATCTCACCTGCCATGTTCCAACATCTAATGGAAAGGGGTATTGTAGCAACAACGGGTTGACTGACTTCATGGCAAGACCCTTGGCATCAAAATGAGATGGTGGGCAACTTGGTATCCACATATTTCAGGTCATATAAGGTATCCACATACTTTAGGGTTAACATAGTGCATATACAGCAGGTGTAATCAGATTTTTACTTATTTCGATTTAATCTTCGATCTCATCTCATTGATGGTGCCGGTGAAAAGTGGCACGTTGCTTTTCCTTGCTGCTATAGCTACAGCAGACCATACCTCAGTCACAACCCCCGCAGCTATCGTGGAGCCAACGTAGCGCAGCATGAAGCGTCCCAGTTCTTTGAAGTCCTTGTAGAGCTCTAGTGCAACAGGCCTCTGGGTCTGTATCTCCACCACAGCATTCTGCCCCTTGGTAAGGCATCTGTAGGACACAGCACTCAGCAACGTCAGGGATTCCTGACACTCAGGACTGCATAGTTAAAACAAGACTACCCGTACTAGCCCGAACGGTTTCCACGGCAACCGCCTCATCACCCACGTAAGTCCTGTCCTGTGGTCATTTCCTGTTTTATTGTGGTTTTTCATCACTGTGGATTTTGTCTATTGTGTGCTTTTCTCTGTAATTTCCCATTCTGCTATCTCTGGAAAAATAACGCACAATTACAAGAACTGGAAATACCAAAGAGCCAAAAGTGTGTGTGGTGGCTGAATGGCAAAACCCTACATTCTCCCGTCCGCAGACAGCCCCCACCAAGACCGACTCACTTTGGTTTCTTCTTGAGGACTTCCCCGCTGCTTTTGTGAAGGACACTCACTAGTTTCCTGATAGTAGCTGGCTCACTGACCGTCTGGTAGTGCAGTAACACCTGGGTATGCGGAACCGTCATTAGCACGCTGAACGAGTCGAAGACATGCATCATTCACTGCACAACTCGAGCATCGGTGAGGCATCCTTACAGGAAACCCTTGGGTAATGGGGACCTCGATGTTGAAGAGCAGGATTCTGGCCCGGAATCGAGAGCAGGCTCTGATTGGTTCCTTTAGGTCACAGAAGACACAGCCCACACTGCCAAGAGACAGGGGGCGGCTAATGAGAACATGCCAGAGCACCATTCGCCTCAAGAGGGAGCTGTACGCTGCAGCATCTGGCACCTTTTATTTTCCACAATGTCACAAACTGACAAACCACTGAAGTCTTTCAGGGAAATCAAAATGCTCACGGTATGATTCACAGTTCGAGAGAAGAAAAAAAAAAATCAATGAAATTATGCCCCGCGGCACCAAATATAGCAATACGAGGCCTCAAACTGCAACTGGTAGAGGACCTCGCCCCAGTCAGAGCAGACGGCCAGATAGCAGGCTTCCTCGTCGAGCGAAAGCGTGGAGCATGCACCGCAGACGGGCGTCAGAGGAAGTGTGCACTGACTTGATTTTGATGATATCCATGCCAGTCACGGTGAGGCTGACATGATCCCCGGCGGCAGCCCATTCGACTGGCTCCTCGTGCAGAGCGATACCTGGAAGTGAGAAAGAACAAAAAGTGCCTGATCAGTAAGCGTCTCGGACCGGAGGTGCAGCTAGAGGAGCCCTTTCGCTGGCTCGCCCTCTCCCCAGCGCGCTCTGACTCATCAGATTTCACTGCGAAGGGAGGGAAAGTGCGTGGCCCTCCCCAACCCTCTGAACAGACATTCTGCACAGAAACATCCCAAAAAGGATTCTTATAGAAGATGTTTTCAGCCGCCACAGCACTTTGATGTTAAAGTGAATCAACAAGTCAGAAAGAGCAGTTACCTTGCCAGCCAGCAGAGAGCACCAATTTCCTTATCACTAATCCAGTGAAAAGACTGTCAGCCCCAGACTATCAATGTACTTAACTGGTGCCACCCAAATCACAATCGATAGGCAAACTATTGGTGTTTAACCCATTTTGGCTAATGACCGAGGAATACATGTTCAATTGCCAAGAGGAAAGCGGATATAGCAAACACACCCAGATGACATTACATTATGAGAATGCAAGGCTCTGGCTCCAATCATGCTCCTCAGCTTACAATATTACACAGAAGCTTAGCAAAATTCAGATCCTTAGATATTACACAACAGCTCCAACCAAGTCCACCGTTCATGAGATCTATAAACAAGCTCCAGATGTAGGATTTACTGCTAATGCTAGACTTTAAGCATAGAGCTGAAAAATCTGGTTCTATGACACCTCAGATAATAAGAATATTCATGTAAAAATAATGATGCTTAATACAAATGCATGACTGCATGCAGTAATTAACAAAAATGCATGGTAAATGTTTATGCAATGCACAACTCACTGAAAAAGCAGATTAGGACATCCAAAAGGATGCACTGAAATATTTAGAATTTCCTTCTTTATTTTCAGACAATGTTGGACACCGTCGGGGAACGTATGCAAATGATTATCTGCAGACCGAAAGAGGAAAACAAGTGTCCCAACTGCTTAAGGAACATCTGCATGTTGAGAGGAAAGGCGATTGCTCAACCTGTCCCTGTTCCACATTGGGGGCGGGGTGCTGGAATGCACAGATAGCCCTCTGCTAGCTTCCTGTAGCAGTCAGCATCCACTCGCCCCTCAGCGGTGACAGGCGGGCCAGAAACCAGAACGCCAGACTGGCATTTACAGAAGAGAGGCCCCAACTCGAGCTGCTCTGCCAGACAGCTAAGGAAACCAGAAAACTGTGTATTTGGTTACCTGAGAGCAATAAATAACAGGATAGGAAAATGGACTTGAGGAGGATAAACGACGCTCCGGTTGGTGGAGTGAGCCCCCAGTGCATTAAACTGACACCCATACACTGCATTTACATTATCAGCCTCAATGCTAAATGAACACTACTGGAATCTTCCTGATATCTGACTGATAAGTCGACTGCCCATGAGCTATTAACTAAATGAAAATACTAGGGCTGCCCCCAAATAGTCGACTAAACGTTAGTCGATATGAAGAGGGCTTGGTCGAATACATTTTCATTAGTCGG
>JAODKM010000038.1:8738925-8754059 GCA_026780845.1 Petrocephalus sullivani
AATCGTCGATTTATTTCATAACTGAGATAAGAGCCCCTTATCTAAACAGGTTCTTTATGAGTAAGTGATGTGTGGACCTTACTGAGCACACATACAGTCAGGACAGCCCCAGGGCTTAATGGGGGCGGGGGGCGACTGCGGGCACCTTCACAGCATCCTGTTGCAAACTGTTTACTTTACATATGTGCTGAGTGTTTCATTTATTCCCCTAGAGCCAACGACGACACGGCAGGAGTGGTTGCAGGGAAAGGCAAACAATTCACCGGGGACTGTGAGAACAGAGCCAAGGAATGCTGAACAGGATATGCAAACGAGGGGCTGGCTGATCCTGAACAGAGAGTCGATCGGCCTGACAGAGCGGGGCGTCTGCCAGCCCCTCTGCATCACAAGGAGCTAAACCGTCATTTGTGCGCATGTTCGTTCCTTCCTTGTTTATTCATCAGACACTTAGCAGAGTGACATACATCTGGGAAAGCAGGGTAGGCCCGGAGCTGGGGTTGGGGTTAGAGGCCTTGCCGACCACAGGATTTGAACTGGCGACTGGTGAGTCCTAACCCTCAGAGCCACACTAGAGCGCCCCCATTAGCAAGTTACAGTATGAGGAGGAGAAGCACATTGTTTTGGTTGCTCTACCAGAGTTCAGTTGCTTTATCTGCTTGTGGTGGTGATGGATGGCTAGCTGGCGCGTCTATCAGAACAGGCAGCTATTGAGCCACACTATCTGGTCTCTGCCTTTGAGGGGATCCGCCCTTACCAGGCCCCATATCAACTCGCAATGGGACCGTGCGGCTCAAACCAATACTTATTACACACTATCAGGTAAGGAGCTGCAGACGAGGCGACTAATAAAACCACCACAAAAAGTCACATGAACAAAAATCCTAAAGGGCTGGCACACAGTTCATTACATTATCTATTATTTAAAACAACTCATAATGCCTGAGAACTAGTAAGAGGTTTACTCACTCAGACTATATTACTGATGCAAGTCAGAGAAGCTTTTAAGCTGCCACCAAAAGAGGGTGCTCTGAACAGCCCACCGCAAGCACTTCAGAGTATCACGATACTAAGCATTGCACTACTTCAAAGTTCCAAGAACTGAAGCTCATGCCAAATAACATGCTGCCTACAAGACAAGTCATAAACATAAGAGTAGGATTCAGAGAGCTTTCCCCTGCATCTCAGTATGTGGCTAAAGACTGCCAGCACTGGCCATTCCCATGACAGCTGGGCCATGTGGCCTTTCGGGGGCATTCCTGTGTGAATCGGCCAGCACGCTTCATAGCCACGTCCATATTGCTCACCCGTGGCCTCCGGGGGCCATTTAGCCACTCGGGCCACCCAACTCAACTGTGTCAACTGTCAATGAGAACAACAAGAGGTATAATGCTGCACCCAAGGCACACAAGGGGATAGCGAGCTGATGGTACAGAAGGCCTAAAACCCACAACTCAACAATGCCAATCTAATCAAATATTTCAATTAAAAACTTCAAGCAGGACAGCTGTACTCAGTTTTCCTAAAAATACGATCAAATGCTGAGTGATGACCCCTCATTCTCCTGGATGTTGCACCTCTAAACGACGTTCTGTTGGCTGCAGCCTCTCATATATTTACTTACCTGAAATATTCATGCAAGCAGCATTACAGAAGCAGGCAGTGTGAAATTCAGTGCAGGATTGCAGCATGTGGGAGGTACAACATGATCTGAGACATTTAAGCATAACCTTTACATGCAAAACACCAGCAACACTATAGGACTGAACATATCTTTGACCTTATTATTATTGTAAACAGAGGGTTCATCACATGGAATGGATCCCATTGAAATGGATGTAGCAGCTGAATGCCTTTTCCTTTAGGCGTCTAAGAAGGATTGCAGCACTGAGGAGTCGCAGGAGGGGTAGGACCAAGGAGCCTACCAGACACCAACTCCAGCTGTTAAAGGGAATCTGTCAATTCACCAGCCATTCTCCACTTCACAATATTAACATGTGTTAGTGTGGATCACTAAGGTAAGAAGACCCAGGCTCTGACAGGGGACAGGGATGGGGGAAGCATCACTACATTACTGGCTTTCAAGACGTGAACATCAGAGATGAAAAAAGGTTTAAAAAGAAGGGGGGGAAAAATTGCACAAATGTTACAGGAGGAGGCATGCAACCAAAGAGCGCTGCACCAGGACCCGAGTCAATCTTATCTTCCTGAATACAGACCAAGTGAGTGGATCACTTTTTCCTACGTAGGTGGCTAGAGAGACAGTGGAGTACAGAGGAGCAGTGTGGAGCCGACATACACGCTGCACCGCTTCCTGCTGGGGCCCACACACACACACACACACACACACACACACACACACACACGCACGCACGCATACAGACGCACACAATGTGCAAGGACCAGATCCACGTCGGGAAGAACCAGGACAGCAAAACACTGAGCTTCCTCCAATCATCAGTACCCACCCACAAAGATTAGCCCCCACCTGCAGCCGATTCCAACACTTAAAATATGAAGTGCAAATATGATTGCAGGGATACATTGCTTGTTTAGAATGAATATCGTACGATGCCTCCTACCACAAGCCTGGGAGCACCTACCATAAGGGGGCGTATACGGGTGTACATGGTGCAGTGTGGTAAAAGGGGGGGTAAAAACACAACCACTGGCAGACTCACAGCACTGACCTTCCTTTAAGAAAAACACCAAAAAGTAGTCCAACGAGCAAGAGAGTGAAAGCGAGCGAGCGAGCGAGAGAATGCGGCCCTGGATTAGTCACAGCCGGGCTCTCAGAGGCCTGACATCACAGCATTTTTGCCATGAGAAGAAAAAAAAACAGGGTCACTGAGCAGCAGAGGGTGGTTAGGAGGGGGATTCTAGCACCTTCATGTGGGCAGGAGTACCCCAGCCCCCACCGCTGACACCCCCTGCCAGCGGATAGGCCAAGTACACCAGCTCAGTGTTTACATTCCGAGTCAGCATCTCGAGCTGGCACAAGGCGCGTAAGGAACAATAACACCCGGCTGTCCGGCGGCTAACCATGCAAAGAAAACCATGCTTATGAAGCCTTTTAAAAAACTTTATTTGCCAAAAAAATATTATGTTCATAGATACATTTTCTATTTAAAATGCCAAATAATAAAAAAAAAAAACTACTAAAAAAAGGTACAAAACCGACGTGGGAAAACAAGTAAAACATCCATGTGACATTACAGAGCGCATTAATGCGGCCGGCATGTCGGGGACAGAGGCCTGGGCTGGCAGTGTGAGAAAGCTCAGAGAGCGCCTGAGAAGGGGAGGCAAGCCACGGCACTCGGGGGCTCGGTGCCGGCTTACGGCAAAGGCTCCAGGTGGCCCCGAGCTGCTGACGCCACTCTCGTGGCGGTAAACCATCACAGCTCGCCGACTGCTAGTCCTCCAGTGGGCCGCACACCTGCGAGACGCGTGCCCTTTCCCATCGACCACATGAACCCCAAGGAGCCTCCCACAGGCAGTGGGCACCTGTGGAAAAAGAGACGTTCTCTGCCTCCCACTCGGCAAGGCCAGGTGGGCTGCTCATCCCGGGCCACTGGGCCACGGAAGGCAAAGGAAGGGGGAGCGGGCGGCTTGTCCGTCACCGCCATCCAGGGGGGCAAAAATATGACGGCTGCTGATTGCACATGCCTGCCCTCTAGCAACATCCACCACAGAGGTTTACATTTTTGTAACTACAAGAGCAAAAACTCAAAGGAGACCCAAATTGACTTATAATCACGTTTTAAAATTTGACGGCTTTCACTTAGAAAGAAGCTTTGGAGACCTCAAGAGTGAGACGAAGGTTTTCTCTGAGAGCCTATGAAATAGTATGTACATAAAGATGGAAGCCGCTGAGGTGCATGTCTACAGTCACTGAATGGAATAAATCAGGGGCTTATCGCCTACTGCCGGGTGAATGCCTTCTTCTGACTGGCTTTCACAATGTCATCAGGGGAGGGAGACAAGAAGTCAAAAGGCTGGATGTTAAAGAGAGGCCCCTGCTCCCTGGTCTTGGCTGCCCGCACCTGCCTGCTGTACAGGAATGCCCCATGGTTAACGGCCACCCTCTTCTCCATGGCCCTGCTGGGCAAGGGGAATGAGAGGGCCAGGGCGAACAAAGAGGGCTTGCCGAACACAGAGCCATCAAGGTTCAACGGCAGATGAGCCCCGGGCGAGACAGACAACGACTCAGTCTTAGTGACAGCGGTGCTGATGGGAGACTGGATCAGCACGCTCAGATCAGTCAAGTCCAGACTCCCCACAGGTGGCAGCTGAGATCCCCGGGCTACCCCGCCACCCCCGAAAGAAAAGATCTCATTCCTGGGCTCCTGTGGAAGCACCCTGTCCGCCTCACAGCCCCCTAGGGCCTTCTGGAGCAAGGTGGAGTCCACTTTGGAAGGTGGGGCAGAACTCAAGGTGGAGCTCAGAGCAGAGGCCTGGGAAGTCGCTTGGGCTGTGTGCTCAGAGGCCAGCTGGGCCAGAGACGCGAAGCCTGGTGCAGCCAAGGTACACGACATGGACGTCCCTGTTGCTGCTGCCGAGTGGAGGTCCGATAGCAACCTCTGCGGGGCTGACAAACGAGACCCAGTGACTAGTGGGGCCCCTAATAAGGACTTTGGATCGATCCCTGGAGGGGCCTTTGAAGGAGGGCCCAAAGAAAGCCCCAGTGGGGACTTTAAGGAGGACGCTAGTCCCTGTGAGGACTCTGAGACGGACCTTGAAACTAACCCAGGCGGGCCATCAAGTCCAGACCCTAATGCCAGCCCCAGGGTGCTGGTTGGTTGAGGCAGCAACTGAGAGGTCTTGCTGCTGTGCTCCCGCATGAGCTCTGCCAGGGACATGCTGCCCTTGCTGAGGGCATGCGGCTGGTGCTGGCCAGAGTCTTGAAGACTGGCGAGCGACAGGCCTCCAAGAGAGCCCGATAAGGCAGCCAGGCCTATACCAGGGGAACCCAGATTCTGCGCCACTACCCCCCCAAGCACACGTCCATCCAGCTGACCCAATGGCACCGAGCCATCAGCCACAGGACGCCGACTCCAACTGGAAGAACACACTGAAGACGAACCCTGGGACTCTCTTTGGGAAGCTGTGCTCCGCTGAAGACCTGGCTTCATGTCAGGCTGTGGCAAGAGCTGACTAAGACTATAAATGTCCCCCGAGGGTTGGGCAGGTTTATCAGACGTTTGTTTCTGCTCAAGGGGCTCAGTCCTTAATGAAGAGAATAAGGCGTCTTACCTTACAATAGCCAATGGGGGTCAGTGTGGATTCGGAATGTCATGAGAGGACCAGGAGACAGTCCCAGGTTCACGGTGGACAGTTCACACCATGGGAAGAGAAGGAAAACAGGCATTTTGTTAAATGTGTTTATAAAACACCATTACACTAATATCAGTGGTTTACTAATCATGCAGAAAATCTAGCAAATGCATGGTAACATCCACAAGTTTGCAGTGACTAAAGTCTCCCACTGCAGTAGAACTTTGCATACTACCCACGACAAAAGCCTAATATGTTTGTCACATGAAAGATACGAGAGAGCTTAACATTTCTCACAGCCAGCTGGAGCAGCAAAACACATACAGCAAGCCAGCTAGCATTGCTAATTCGCTATCTGGCACGCAAGTATTTCAGTCAGACCTGTTTGCATTTCCCTAAAGCAAACTAACTGGATGGGCGGCTTTCACAAAAGACATGTCAAAGCGACCAAACTTTCATATGTTCCAGCCCATTATCATGATATTAAGCATCAGCACTTCACTATGTTGTGCTGACTTGCTTGCGCTTAAGTGTTAGTTATACATCATTTTTGATCTAGATGTCAATTATCCAGAAATCTCTATGTAACCAGCTAAGCAAGTTTAAAGAACACTAAACAAGGACCGGTTTAAATTTTAATGCAACAGACTACAACCCTTCCATGGGGAACAAAGGAAGTGCAGCCACATCCTCTTTGTACTTCTCTATACCTGGTATTCAATGATCACACTAGTTTTTAAGGGCTTTTGAATCATTATAATTGTTCTATGTAGGAAAACATCTGGACACATAAGTCAAATGTTCAATATTTTCTTTACTATATTAACATATTAATTAATATCGAGGAAGAGCCCCACAAAGCCAACCTGCCAGCCGTGGGAGTAGCAGCACATCACACATGCATACCTCGATCAGGCTTGGAAGCAGGAGACGGCACTTCTGGTTGGGTCCGAGGGGCCACAGGGTCTTTTCTCTCATCAGACAGCACCAGGTCGAGGGCACGCTGTGGGTCAAAGTCCACTTTGAGAGCAGCTTCAACGAGGAGCGACTCTGGGGTGGAGTCCCCCAGGACAGTGCGCATCTGATCCAGGCACGAGTACAACCTTCCTGGAAAACACACATTGTACTCTCAAAGGATATACACGGGTACCTCTGCATCATAAAAACAGATAGAGGGAGCTCAAAAAAAATACACAAACACGGTTTCCCCTTAAAACAGAATGTTTTCTTTTGTTTTGCTGAGTGCCCCTGTGGACCCCTCTCAAAATAATATGATAAAATCTTTTTCGGTGAGAAAAGTCACAGACAAATATTAAGAAAAATACTTAGCACTTGAACGGTTAACCACTTTTTGCAGTGTGTGGCTGAACGTCGGTTTCATTCTGGGGGTGGATGGGATCCCCATCAAAGTCAAACTGTACCCAACATTTTTAAGAGCAAGAAAATACTAGCTTCATTCTTTATTAAAAGGCGTGACACATATTCATGGAGGAAAAAAATGCTCTCTGACACAGTAGAGATTAATTACAATGACAGCCAGGTTACAAATTAATAAGGCTGAAAAACATCTCCATTTAAAGATTTTCATCTGCACTATTTACCCTCAAACCAAATAGAATTCTTAACTATTCTGATAGGTTATTCAGGACAATAGACGCATGAATCATCTGATCATCTGTAGCAAACAAGTGAGAAATCTGGCTCCACAATCCCCACACCAAAACTGCACAATTTTTAAACCACAGCCAAACCAACGCCTTCAACCGGCTGCAACTACAGAAAGCAGATACTGTCTAAAAGGAGATCATTAAGATGGTGCAGATGAAGCAGAGAAATAAGGATCTGAACATTCATTCAAATGAAACTATTTTAATCTTGTTTCAGTAAAACATCTCAACCTCATCCCTACTGCAGTGGCATAGAAGGAATATTAGATTATTATATCTCTCTGGGACACAAAACACACAAAGACAGAGGGAGAGGGAACTGACAGCATGGTTTGAGAGGAGTAGCATCCACAAAATTTTAACCGGCTTTAGAGGATTTTACCTAATGTTAGAGAATAAATCTATGGAAGTATTTAAAAATGTCAACTTAACTGAGAACCTTAAGAACAAACAAGAATGCGGATGACACCGCTGATAAAAGCAAGAAGTGGAGAGCCATATAACTGGAAAGCTGAAAATGTTTAAAAAACAAGTTTAAAGTGTTTTAATGTGCTTCTGAGTTATCATACAGAGAGATAATCTTAAGTCCATGGCTGTGAATCCTCAATAGGAGCTTCTGATGTTGCTCCTACCTTGGTCCAAGGGACTGAGGTTGTGACTCAGACTGGGCGACATGGGCACCTCCTCCTCGGCCTCGTACCCTTCCTCCTCTAGGGTTTCCACACAGGTTGCCTGCTTGTCATGCCGAGAGTAGATGAACTGGGCAGCTATGTGACCAACCAAAGAGTATCCTCAGAACAACGCCCCGGACACAGTAACAGCTTTGCAAGCATCAGTCTCAATATAACTCCATCATACACGACACTTTCAATTCAAGGACAAAGAAATTAAAGACATAAGGGTTTGCGTCACAATCTATGTAAGTTTGACAACTTTCGACTAAACTGCAATAGGCATTTGGTAATTTTATGGCAAAATCCCGTTTTACTGTACAGTGACTTGCGAGGGACAGCACAGACCTGTAGCAGGCGATATGCAGTAGTCGTCGTCCACAGATTGCCCGTACACATCGTCATCTTCGAAATCTACGAAATACATATAGATCTGAATATGATGATCACGGAGGATATAATTATGTGCGGAAACATACTGATAGCTACTGACAATGACAACTATAGAACTATTGGCTTTATAGACTTAGCTGGCTACGTATGTGTTCCATAATTCAAACTGTACTTTTAGGGACAGCTTCTTTAAATTAGTAATGCTGCGGCAGAGCGTTATCCGGCCAGCATACACACATGTACACATGCCTCGCCGAGTAAGACATAGCCAACTCGGGCTGAATAGGCATCTAGGAAGCGGGCGGCATTTGGAGCTAGCATTAGCCAAACGTCTGTGAGGCAGCGGGAGTTTATTATTGTATGTATTCTTTTGTTTTACAGTTTTAAATCCAGATGACGGGTGAAACGGCACCTCAGTCTGGGCCATACGTGTCAAGAGACGGAGCCTTTCAAACCCGACACGCCGGCAGGAAAGTCGGAGGATCGATTTACAGGCCTTTGAAGACACACTTTAAAAATGCACCCAGAGGCGGTTCCGAGCGTCTACCTTCGTCGTAGTTATAACCGCGGACATTTCTGTGCCGAGACATTTTGGAGCTCGTTTCCTCTCGGCCCTAGTGTGCTTCAGAGAAAGCGGACAGTTGGCAGGAGCCTGGCAGCCGCCGCGATCGCCTCACTCTCCATCCGCCATGTTGGCTTCCGCTTTAAAGCGCTCGCGCAGGCGCGCGCTCCGCAGTGACGTGGCGCGCTGCTCGCGGCCGGAGCGCCGGTGGCGCGCGACTCGGCTCGGGGAGAGAGTGGATGGAGAGGTGGATGGACGGACTGAAAGATGGATGGATGGACGGAGAGGTGGATGGAAGGACCGAGAGATGGATGGATCGATGGACGGGGAGATGGATAGACGGACGGAGAGGTGGATAGATGGACGGAGAGATGGATGGATGGATAGACGGGGAGATGGATAGATGGGCCGGAGAGATGGATGGACGGACAGAGAGATGGATAGACAGACTGAGAGGTGGATACATGAACAGAGACGTGGATGGATAGACGGACTGAGAGATGGATGGATGGACAGAGAGATGGAGAGAGGGATGGATGGACGGAGAGGTGGATGGAAGGACAGAGAGATGGATAGATGGGCTGAGAGATGGATAGATGGACAGAGAGGTGCATAGATGGACGGACTCAAAGGTAGATAGACAGACGGAGAGATGGCTAGATGGACGGAGAGGTGGATGGAAGGACAGAGAGATGGATGGATGGATGGATGGGCGGAGAGATGGATAGACGGACGGAGGGGTAGACGGACGGACTGTGAGGTAGATAGACGGATGGAGAGATGGATGGACAGGCGGAGAGATGGATAGACGGATGGAGAGATGGATGGACAGGCGGAGAGATGGATAGACAGACAGAGAGGAGGATAGATGGACTGAGAGGTGCATAGATGGATGGAGAGGTGGATAGACGGATGGAGAGGTGCATAGACGGACCGAGAAAGGGATGAATGGATGGATAGATGGGAGATGGATAGATGGGCAGAGAGATGGATAGACAGGCTGAGAGGTGGATAGACGGACGGAGAGGTGCATAGATGGACTGACTGAGTGGTAGATAGACAGACGGAGAGATGGATAGATGGACGGAGAGGTGGATGGAAGGACAGAGAGATGGATGGATGGATGGATGGATGGATGGATAGACGGACGGACCATGAGGTAGATAAATGGACGGAGAGATGGATGGACAGGCAGAGAGATGGATAGACCGGCTGAGAGATGGATAGACGGACAGAGAGGTGGATAGACAGACTGAGAGGTGCATAGACGGACGGAGAGATGGATGGATGGACGGAGAGATGGATGGATGGACGATGACCATGTCCGTGTATCCGTGTACATATCAGTATATCTGTATCCAAACCAGGGATGCCAGCTCTCACGCATGTGGCGTGACATTTACACTTCCAGACTCTGACACGAGAAATCTTATGGAAAATCTATATCATTCCATTATTAACCTAAAATTAGCTAAATCAGAAGCATTATGGTTAGTTTGCAAATCCTACATACTATTTACAAGGTAATAAAACTGTTACATACATGTAAATGTGTCGTCATGTGTTTTGTCTGTTCAGACTGTGTACAACAAATAAGCCCATCCATTTTCTGTACCCACTTGTAATTTGTGGGATCATGGGAGTCTGGAGCCTATCCCAGAAGCTATCGGCACAAGGCAGGGAATAGCCTAGGAACGACCCTTCATGGAGCACACACACACACACACACACACACTGAAACTGGAGGAAAACTGGAGGAAACCCCACAGGGAAAACATGCAAACTCCACAGATATAGAACCAGAGCGAGACAGCTATGCTAATCACTATGCCACCATGCCACCATACAAATCAATAATTATTGACAATCGTCAAAAGAAAAAAAAAAAAACCTGTGCGTGCCCTCACAGTCACCTCCAGCGCTCGCCAAGGTTAAGGGTCACGAGTGCACCCACAAGGCTTTCATTTCCTGCACTTCCTTCACCCTTTTCAAAATGTGTTAACCACTGAGGGTCATGCAAATGAAACATTAGATTTATGCATCGCCTGAATAACTCATTAGGCTTCAAGAAAATGCTCTAAATTCACCAAATTGACAAGATCAACATTTGCAGTCGGGTTCGGTTTCAGTCAGCTTTATCTGAAGTGCGAGGTGGCAGATGCAAAGATTTAGTTTTTTCTATGCATCACTCACGTTACACGTTACAGATGACCAAAGAGAATAATTCAACAGTGTAACTACTCTCATTTCATTTCTACTTTTAACTGTGGGGCCATTTTTCCAAGCAACAACTCTGAGTCTATCTAGACTGACAAAATGAAGCAGTCTTAACACCCAAATATCTAAAGAACACTATGAATATATGTACATATGACCTCAGCTATCTTGGTTGTGTTTTCTGATATGACTATTTGATACGGGGTACCAGAGGAAGTATGTTAACATAATGTATGAGCTTTGGGTCTATGAACAGACATGACAAGGTCAGACACTCCCACGTCCATTCAGTGGCACACATTGTTCATCAAAAACTACAGAATGCCACAATACATAGCAGCACACAACCATATACCCTGAACTATAGAGAACCCTTAGCATTTGTCTTAGTGAAAAACATTCACTTGTGCAGTTAACAGCTAAGCAACCTATTGTTTGGCTTCTCTCTATCCGAACTGCTCTAGAATGACCTTTGCACTTGATTTAAAATGTTAGAGTTTGTTGCAAAATTATCTTTGAATGAGGTCAACACCCAGATGATTAAACAGTCACTGAGACCAACATTTTTAATTCTTCGTATAAAAGAAAATTCAGAAAAAGAGCCTGCAGGGATTGGGAGCATCCGTCAGCCACTCTGCATACAGCATGCAGTCCAAAGACTCACAGTCATTCTAACTGCTGACTGTAAAATGCCCATAGTATATATGTGACTGGTACCACCACCCTGCTACAGCTGGATGAAGATAGATAGATAGATAGATATTAATACGTCTGGTGATATGATTGGAAGTGATAGGAATGTTCAAGAACTTTTTTGCAAGAAAACTTTAATTCCGAATTTCTTAAAACCTACTACTTTAGTGCTACTGAAACTTCTGCATACCTGCTAAAATTCTAGTTAAAACGTTGAATATTGGATATTTCCCTTTGGTTTCTACACTTTGTTCTGATTCATAAAGGAGTAGTGTAAACTAAACTTAAAAAAAAACAAACTTCCGAATATTTTCTGGAAAAAGTACCAGCACACAAGCAAAATGAATCAGGGAAAGTGATATTGTTCCTCTTATTTAATAGTTCCGGTTGTATCGGCAGCTCACGTTTCAATGCGCGAAACTGTACGATTTCACCTGACCGTGACATATTTTAGATTGCGGAAATAAAATGGTATTTTTACGTTCAAGATTTGTAGTTTATATCGTGATTCAATTCGCTTCTTTTACAAAACACGCTTTGCCACTCGTTTGACGATTCGACCGCACCACGGCGGAATATAACGCAGAACAACCGCAGAGAATAAAAACAAAACGCTTACTGCATAGATAACGGAGCACATTTCACATGCGTTTCGCTTTAGAGTGACTATAAAGGGCACATGCATTGGCGACCGGGGCGAGCTGCGCTGCGATTAGGGCTTAGGACCCCCCTGAACATCGTGCACGGGGGTATTATTACTGAGATCTCCCCTGGCAGGGATTCTGCGGCGCACCCGGCCTGATGCGCCACAGTAAGGCGGCGCACATTTACGGGGGAGCCGCCCGGGCTCTGGCTCTGACAGCCGCCATGTGCGCTCCTCTTTATGGGGTAGCCCATACACACACTCATATCCGGGAAACGATTCCGCCTTTTATTTGCCCCCAACGTGCTTCATCACAAACAGGTGGATTATAGAGAATTCTGTGGGTAATTCTGTCCGATTAGAAACAGGTAAGGAGACACGTGTCACTGGGTTTTTTTTTCTCTTCTCCCTCCCTATTTATCGAGAAGTTTCATTTACGGAAAAAAGCAAGCCGTTTACACTTTTCCTGACCGGCACTTAATCGTCTTCATTAATAGCATTCGATCGCCGAGAGTTTAGTGAGCAAACGAGACTTTCTGCAAAGTGAAAGTAATGTTATCCGCGCGTATGTGAGCGTCTCCCACAATACAAATTAAATATTAACTTTTGGAAGTCCCCATTCACTTCTAGGAGCTTTCGAGAAAAGCGTGGAGGTCAGGTTATGCTCCTAAGTATCCGCAGCAATAGTAAACCAAAAAAAATAAATACTGGGGGGGGATAAGAAACCTATTGGAGCCGATCGTTACTACCCCCGCTACGTACCCCATTCCTTAATAGTGCATATTCTCCACAGTAACAGTTAGCCCCACCTCAGTTAAAAAAAAAAAAAAAAGCGATCTTTTAGGCGCTGGGAGTTTAGCGGGGACTGGGGCGAAAAACGCGCCTCTGTCGCACCGGGGCAGCAGAATATTGCGCTTGCGTCAAAAAATGGGGCGCCAAATTTAGCGCGGAGGGAGGGCCCTAAAAAGCTTTGTTTGATGGCATCTGTTTACACTCCCTTCACTCTTTAATGTCAACCTGCTTCCTTGTCCTGAGATAACTCCAAGCGCTGTAGCCGAACACTTGCGGCGAGCTTTCTTACCTTGATGATGGCTAGGCGGCCAAGGCATAGGTACAGTAAAGCACTCTTTTTGTTTCCGTATTAACGCATTGCACTTTTTAAAACATAATCTTATTTGTATGATTTTACGCATGCTTATGCAGATTATTTATGCTGCTGATATATTAAAAAAAATATATGCGCTTTTGCCTTACTAGGTGAAGGTGCACATAACGTGTGGGGGTAACAGGCTGTAGAACTTTTTATTATTTAATTGATTAATGTATTTATGTATTGCTCTATTTTGATAGTTCTGTTTTGTGGAAATGTCAAAGCGAGCATATGGCAGATGGGGAGAGTTTTGAAAGAGGGGCAGCCCGGCGTGCCTCCGGCTCGTTTCATTTATAATTTCATTCATAGCGAGGGGAAGCAGGTAGCGGAGGTCAGGTGACAGGTGGGCACGCGGAGCGCCGCGGTCCGGCCGGCCGGCCGGGATGGGGGCAGATGCGCGCGGCTTGCGGGCTCCGTGCGCGAGGAATTAGCCGCCGTGCGGTTCTTGATGGACAACAAGCTACTGTCTGTGCTCCATCATGCCAAGCGCTCCTAATTGATTAAAGTGGTAGTTAAACATTCGTACATAGTTTTTATTGTTTTAACATGGAACCCTTTAGAGAATTATTTGTAGAAAATTGTTAAATATATTTTCCCGTAGTTTTGAATTTTCAAAGAGCGTTTTTTTTTGTTTTAACAAATTACTATAGAAAATTGCTATAGATAGCCGATCTATGGAAATTAGAGGTTACAACTGACATTGATGGTTCAGCCACGCTGCCGCTTCCCTGGGTGTTTTAGCTGGAGCTTGGTAAAAGGGTGGTTTGTAGGCTCTCGGGCTTGCAGTAATTTAGAGAATGAACTCGTCGTGCAGTTTGACTTGCGAGCCGGGGAGTTTGAAATGAGACGAGCGGAGAGTGACTCACCAATGTCAGCCAACTGAATAACGCCGAGAGCCCGTTTAAAATGGTCTGTTACAAAAAAAGAAATTCTCGCTTTTAAATTCTCGTTGTTCATTCAGAAACCAAGTATGAAGTAAAACAAATTGCTTAACTTAAATGACTTCAAATTTGCATATTAGTGCTGTATGCGCTATTAATTGGACTTCGTTTAACCCTTTCTGTGCTGGTGAAAATTAACTTGCTACGAGTCGGCAACTTTATTTTTGTGGGCGCTTTATTTCATTTGTGTATTTCCCCAAGTTTTCGCCGATGCATTTATTAGAGTTTAAAATGTGTTAAGTTTAGCATTTGTTTGATAGATGTACCTTATGTCCATGTATATTGTCAGTGGGAAAAATACTGGTACTTGTGCATAATAATAGGCTCATTTGGTGAATAATACATCATTTGATAAACGTAACTTTTTTTTTGTTTTGGTAATTAACTCTCCAATTACCGTAATATAATTATTTTTAAAATTATATTATTTAAAATATACCTGTTCCTTAAGGAAGTGGAAATAAAGCAAATGCGGCTGACAGTCTAGTTTTCCTTTGTTCAGTATCAGTGATGGTTTGTGCCAACATTGTAAGGGTTAAATTAATATAGGCTTTGCGCACAAAGGGCATTATCTCCTGCTTCAGCGCAGTGTTCTCCACGTTTAACTTTGTTTTGAAGTCTGATTGGTCGAGTTCCTGCCAAATGGCTGATTATCTTGTTGTCCAACAATACATGTACAGGTCTGGACACGCAGAAGTCATGAAAAAGTAATTAACATTGCCAATTCTCGTTCACGTATCTGTGGAAACCAAAAACATTAAAACCAGTTTTTCAAAATATGTACCTTACGTCTTACTTTACTCAAACCTGATCCTGCAAGATTTACTGGTTTTGTCAGTAGTAAGTTTTTTTTTTTTTTTCTTTGGGGGGGGGGGGGGTGTTTTTTTTTTTTTCTATTTTTCGTTTGGTTTTTTGGTTTGGGGTGG
>JAODKM010000038.1:8754159-8777362 GCA_026780845.1 Petrocephalus sullivani
AAAACACTTCAGTCTATTTTTTAAAAGGAGTTTCCTTTCGTCTTTGTGTTGTGAAGCTTGTGCCGGCGAGGTTTAGGTGTTTTGTGATTATTTTTTTTTTTTTTTTTTTTTCTTGGGGGGGGGGGGGGTACTTTTTTGTTTTCACAATTTTCACTCCAATTTTTTTTTTGGGAACAAGGAAAAGTTTCGCTTCTTGTTCAATGGTCCCTTGCTTCTTCTCCCCCCCCCCCCCGTTTACAGTGTGTACAGCAGCGAGGAGGACGAGGATGATGTCGAACTCTATGACCACGATTACGATGGACCGGTGCCAAAGCCAGGAAAACGGCATCTGGGCAAAACCCGGTGGACCCGCGATGAGGTGGGCAAGAGCCACTGCTCATCCACTGATGTGCTTGTCCCGCCTGTGTGTATGATCCACTTACACCGAACCTGCGGCTTGTGTGATTCCAGGCCATACAAATGCATGTGTGATGATGTGATCTTATCTACAAGGCTTTAGTGAAGACTCTTCCTCTAGCCAGTCTTATGAATGATGGCTGGTGTTTAGTAATGGTCATTAATTTTTATTTTACAGGATGAAAAACTAAAGAAGCTTGTTGAGCACCATGGTTCTGAAGACTGGAAAGTTATTGCTGGTTTCCTTCCTGTAAGAACTGCATCTTTCTCAATGATCAGGCACTGCAAGGCACTTGGCCTGCCTTCAACAATTTTATCTTCCTTTCCGCACTGACATTATAGATCTTTCTTGTATCTACACCTTATATGTGCACATATGTAACTTATAATGTCCACCTTGACAAAGAAATGCCATGTGCTCCAGAGCAAAAGAGATTCTAAAAAATCAAGCTACTGCCACATGTCATTCATGAAAGTGGTTTTTCTCTCAAACATTTTGTGCAGTCCATTTGCATGTTTCTAAAGCCAGAATATGAGCTTGGTATCCGGCGTGTATTTGTCAATTTGCATTTCTTTGAAAAGATTTGAGAGGCGTTATTTATTTGAGGTTTGTGACACATCTCTTTTGGCTTTGGAGAATGGGAATCTGTTTTGGTAGTCCACTTTAGAATTGCATTGCACCTGTAGGCGATTTTCATTTCTTCAAATAAAACTTTTAATGAAGCTTGTCGAATCAGAATAGAAAACTAGAATTGTTTCATTTCTAAATTATGTAAGGATTTCAGGCACCTGCTATTTTCATATGTAATGTAAGGGAGAAGCCTGCTATTCAGCTGGCATTTCTTGGTGCATAAGAAGGCAGCCGACTGTTTTAAGACACAGCTGTAAGTTTTGAATGTCCTGAATTAGTAAAAGGTGGTAAAATTGGGGAGAAATTAATTTGAATCTCCCCTTTGCCTGAATGGTTCATTTTTTTTCCCCCCACTTCTAAGCAGAACCGCACAGATGTGCAGTGCCAGCATCGTTGGCAGAAAGTGCTGAACCCAGAACTCATCAAAGGCCCGTGGACCAAGGAAGAGGACCAACGGGTAAGAACCACCTAACTTGCTAGACAGAGGGTGTACCTCTAGGACAAATGATATGTTGCTTTATTCTATGACGGATTACATGAACATCTCCTTTAGGTGGATGTTGAGCTGAAATGGTGTTTAGATGTATTGAGTAATGGGCCAATGAAATGTGGGCCCCCTGCAGGACAAATTGTTTATTTGTAACACTCATTCAACATCCCGGGATAACCATTGATTCTAAACAGGGGGGTCGTCAACACTCCTGTTTTTCATGGACCCTTTTAAATCCGGCATGTTCCGGGTCGTGCAGGTGATAGAACTGGTGCAGAAGTATGGACCCAAGCGCTGGTCTGTCATCGCCAAGCACTTGAAGGGCCGGATCGGCAAACAGTGCCGCGAACGCTGGCACAACCACTTGAACCCGGAGGTGAAGAAGACCTCCTGGACGGAGGAGGAGGATCGCATCATCTACCAAGCCCATGAGAAGCTGGGGAACCGATGGGCCGAGATTGCCAAGCTACTGCCTGGAAGGTAATAGGAGGGATTTCAGGCTGGGGCCCTATCTGAAAAATTCCCGTGCATTATTATAGGATGTTTGTTTTTAACTCTAACTCTGGGTTTGAGTTCTTAATCCCCCCCCCGCCATGTGAACTCAGCAAAATCTCTCAATGGTGTAATAAGTGCAGAGTGTATATGTACTGGAATGGATGAAGTAATATTTGCTGTTGACAGTTTGGTGGGGATCGCAGAAGGTGAAATTTCCATGGATGCATTTCTTGCACAGGACAGATAATGCTATCAAGAACCACTGGAACTCCACTATGCGCCGAAAGGTGGAGCAGGAGGGCTATCTGCAGCCGTCCCCTAAGCCTGGCCCCCCAGCACTGGGCCCGGGATATACCAAGTCTAGTCAACTCCTGGGCTACACCCACCCCTCGCCCACCTCCCAGATACCCCCGCAATCACCTGTCAATGGCGACTTCCCCTACTACCCCACCTCGGAGACACCCCGGGTATGAGCTGCCTGCCCTTCCACGTGTTCATGTGTCCAGGGCTGAGGATGATGGGTTATTAGCTTGCGGCAGAGGTTAGCATAAGGTAGCTAGTTCTTTAAGCTTGAGCTACTCTTGTATAGTCATTGTGCTACACTGTGATGCAAGCAGGTAACACGGATCAGTCTTACAAACCCATTCTGCAAGCTGTTCCAGTTGCCCAAACCTGACCTGACCTGGTGGGGCGATCACCTGTTGAGACTTGCTCCGGACTAAAGTGCATTTTCTGCTCTCTGATTTTGTGATCAGG
The DNA here is from genome assembly GCA_026780845.1 of Petrocephalus sullivani. Classification (NCBI taxonomy): domain Eukaryota; kingdom Metazoa; phylum Chordata; class Actinopteri; order Osteoglossiformes; family Mormyridae; genus Petrocephalus; species Petrocephalus sullivani. The sequence goes on from JAODKM010000038.1 coordinate 8,756,928, forward strand.
TGCCCTTCCTGCATGTCAACATACTGAACATCCCAGATCGCAGGGCCACTGCTATACAGGTAAGTGGTGCTTTGGCTGGATAGCATATCGCTTGGAGTATGTAACAGGTGGATGCTAACCTTCTTATGCGTTATTTTAAGGCTTTGTGTTGTAAGACATGAATAGAAATGATTTATAAACAAATATGCATTCAAATTATATACCAAGGATTAAATACGATGGCTATACTGTTGGCTGTAGCAGACTGTTTGTTTGTTTGTGTCTACCTGCACACTTGCATTTTGATTGGCTCCTACCTGTAGACCTGCATTTTGATTGGCTCCCTCCTCTCGCTTGTTATCGCAGAGGTGCTATAATGATGAAGATCCTGAGAAGGAGAAACGGGTGAAAGAGATCGAGTTGCTGCTGAAGTCGACCGAGAATGAACTGAGAGGACAGGCAGCCTTGGCGGTAAGAGTGCTGCTTGGTTTCCAAACGACCTTAAAGGACTAATCTCAGTGTGATCACCTCTACATTTTCTTAGTCCATTTTAAAGTCCATAATGTGTGAAGATGTAATCCTCAGTACGTTACGAATACAGTTTTATAATGTACTGATTTTTATGGTTTTCAATCAAGATTTTGTTACATTTTTTTTTTATTAGAGGAATATCCATTAAAAGTGAATTTCTTTCATTTGAATCATGTTCTCTTAGCATGCTACGTCACTCTAGGTCATGCCAAAAGCACATCTAATAAGATCGCCCAGCCTCTAGTTTTCCCGCCATTTGGTGGTAACTTTGATATCCTTGACTGCAAGCCGGTTGCAGAGCAAAGCTTATCTTCCAGCCTGTTTATGAAGAATCCAATGGTTTCTATACCATCAGTGCAAGGAAACATCTGGGCCTGATTTCACATGCAAACTGCTGAAGTGATGCAATCGCCTTATCTTGTGCAAGGCGGACCTGAGTTCCCTTTCTGTGGCTCTCCTCAGGGCCACATGCCCAGCTACCCAGCATGGAACAGGACCTTGGCCGACGGGACGGGGCCCCACAGGGAGGGTGTGACCACTTCCTGCCTGGGGGAGCAGCAGCACTCGGTGGCACCCCCCCCTCCGCTTGACCGCGGCTGCCTGCCAGAGGAGGGTGCATCCTTGGGCCGCACCCAGCCGATGCCGACCCTGCCTGACTACATCATCTCCGTCATCGACTCTGTAAGTGTGCGTATGGCGGACGAGGGACTGGAAGGGGGGGGGGACTGTCGTGCCATTGCCCCCCCAGGCCAAATCCCACCAAGGCAGAGTGAAACTGCCCCTGTAAGCTCTGCCTCCTCCATCTTTCAGGACCCCAGGGCCTGGGGGCACAAGCCCAAAGCAGGTGGTGTGGGCCAGGTCAGCAGGGCCTCTTCTGGGGCCCTGAACGAGCCAGCTGGCAGTCAGGACTCTGGGGGCGGCGTCCCGCCTGAGGGGGGGGGTGACCAGGCTGACAGTGGAGTCTTCACTCTGTCCGCCTTGGCCTGCCCCTCCCCTGGGCTGTCCCCTGTCACACACCTGCCCTTCTCACCTTCACAGGTAGCTGGACGCCAGTAGTGGCTGAGAATGGGTTCGGAATCAGCAGACTAATCGTCATGTAGATTTGTGTCTGATTAGCGTAACGCCTGCTTGGGTACCTTAGTCTCGATCACTGCCGATTTCCCGCCCCTCCCGGATCAGTCGCTCCTGTGTAGGAGTAGGTCTCATGCTTAACTTCCATTCACACCTTGATCTCCCACATTTTTCCTTCTTCGATTCGGTGTTGCTCTTGTGTTCCCTTCCTTCACCCCTGATGGACAAGTACAAGTTGAGTTTTGTAGCGGGTGTACTTCCAGTGTCCGGTTGGTACGATATGTCATTGACTGGTAAAGAGGTGTATGCGGAGATGGAAGCCTTGGAGGATTCAAGTCAAGACTGATGTTAATCTGAAATGAGGGCCGAAACCCACGTCAAACTCAACTTGTCCTCGTGAATCAATACCAGCATTTCACAGTGAAACTGACTTGGGTTGATTTTTCTTGCTTGTTTGCATTTCAGTCAGTAATAACGTGGCGTCGTTCTTTGTTTTTCTTGCAGTTTTTTAACACGGTTCCAGAAAATTCAGACATCGATCTTCCGCCATTAACCTCGACACCTGTTTGCTCCCAGAAGTCTGCAAGTGCAGCTCCTCTGCATCGTGACCACACGCTCAAGCCACAGAAAGAAAACGACATGTAAGTCCCATCTCCACCTCTACGTGTTGACGTCACCAAGACGGGACTGTCCATATCACAGCACCATGTTTTGCTTTTTTGTAGATTCCGAACCCCTAACCTTCGGCGATCGATCATGGAGACCTCCCCTCGAACGCCCACGCCTTTCCGGACCTCTCTGGCTCATCAGGAGATCAAATATGGCCCATTAAAGATGTTGGTGAGTCAACTGCATTTAACTCTTCATTTAAAAAAAAAATTTTTTTTTACTCTAAGAAAAATGTGGTGATCTCGTAAAATCATCTGAGCCCACATGGCACTTAATGTTTCCGAAGAGTAATGTGACTCTCCGTGGCCACGGGCCCAGTTTCCTGTTATGATGCCTTTCTGATCCTGGAAAATACGGGTGTTTTCCAGCCACAAAGTCCCATGCAGCCCGACCTGGCTGACGTGATTAAGCAGGAGCCCCTGGAGGACGAAGCATCTCCTGGGATCGAGCTGGATGACCAGCCATCCCTGAAGAAGATCAAACAAGAGGTACTTTCCATTACCGAAGCCTCAATGCACCGAGCAGCCTCAGGTGGTGTATAGGGTTCTCTGTGTGGGTTGACCCGCCCTCCAGGCTTGTGCAGGTGTTACCTAACTGGATGCCTGTGGGTTAACCCATCCTTCATGTGCTTGCAGGTTGACGTTGCCTGTGAGCGGAGTTGCCTGCAGTGGGAGGGAGAGAATCTCCAAACCCAGCTGTTCCCCCCGAGCAGCTCGTTGGACAGCGTGCCTGTGAGTGAACTACACGCAGCTAACCAGCTCCTGTGCATACTAAGGATCCGAGGGATCTTCTCGCAGCTATAAAATATCATCCCCATTGCATGGGAGCTTTGAGGACCTGCTGTGGAACCAACAATATCTCTGAGTCTAGTCTGAATTGGGTGGCACTATATAGAGCTCTGACATTTAACACTGTTTTATTTTGTATATTTTCCCTCCTAGGACCTCCTTACCAGCTCAGTGTTAATGGTACCAGGGTCTGAAAAGGACGAAGACGGCCATGTTAAAGTGTACCATGTTCCACGAAGGCCCATAGGGAGTCCCATACAGGTAAGGGGCGGGGTTTGTGGGGTTTGTGGGTTTTGTGGCCTTTGTCGGTACATCTGGCTTTTCCTCAGTGATCAAGAAGTGAAAAGATATCAACACACAATCTGTATAACAGTTGGGATTAGTGATACCGAACAGAAGACAGCTGGAAAGGCTTGGGTGTGGAAGAAGGTCTTCGCTAATGTATGACTGACTGTGTGGATTGTAGAAAATGTGGCAAAAACTGATTATTCTGATAAAAAATAAAGACTTGTCAATCCAGGGTTTGTTGACATCAAACAACATTTGTGGCAGTTTAGCTTGTAAACCTGGTACGTTGAATGTAACGACATGGTTGTGAGCATGCAATGATAGTAGTGATACTGGTGTACAGAGCTACGTGGCGATTCTGCTACCGCCGACCCACATAGCTAAATAATTCCTCCAGTGTAAAACGGCACTCAGATAAATTAAGTAAGCTCCAGATCATTGAGCTTGGGGCTGCCCACAGCTATGGCTATTTTTGAAAATGTTCTCCCACGAAAGATTGACGTTGAACTCTCCCTCTCTCTTTGACTGTTGATGGTTATAGATGAATACATGGGATGCAGTGGCTTGTGGGAAGACCGACGATCACCTGCTGGTGCCAGAGCCAAGTCACAAGTACATTAACACTTTCTCTACCAGGACGCTGGTCATGTGATGGCCTAGGGCGTAGTGATAGAAACAAAGGAAAACACTTCAAGTTGATTGTAAAACATCAACTCTCCCCTGCGTGACGCTGGTGGGGATGCAGCACATTTGTTGCGGTACAACAGTTGGGAGGTGTCATTGTGCGTACACTTGTTGGATTTCAACAAACCAAAGATGTTTCAATGTTTGATAATGATGTTGGGTTTTTTTTCCTATTTTTTTTTTGTGAAATGGAACACATGCCTAAATTCCCTAGGTAAACTTAATAACTGTTAAATGTATTTTTATTGATATTAATATAAAGAAGAACAAGAATAATTTATTTTCCATGAGGTCTTTTATTCTGCTATTGGCAAATTAAGCAGTGTTTCCTTCCAGTATTGGGTCTTCCTGACTCGCACGTTCGCGACAGACAGGCAAACAGTATGTGTCTCAAAGCATTATTACATACCAAATTAGTTCAAGGGAAATATTTAATAAATAGAACATTTCTTCTGACGTATTTTGACTACTTGTAATACTACTACTGTGTGTATTGTTTCAGTTTTGTCTTTTGTTTAGTTCAGTCATATTTCAATCACCAGCTTGCCCATAAATGATACTGTATGGAAAGAAATTCTCTTTGAACAAATGTATGTTTTTGTTTTTGTTTTGTTTTGTGATATAGTGAATGCTAAAGGACCTGGATGTTGTTGCTGCTAAGGCTGGCAGAATTATTCGTAAAGTCTATTGAATTTTAACTAAAGAAAAAGCAGTGCACTAGCATGAGAGGCTTATTTTTTTCACTATACAGATACAATACAGTACAGTATCGCTAGGTCTGGGGAAAACCTTGTTTTCAAAATTTGTTTTAATAGTGTTGTTCTGTTTTTTTTAATGTTTATGACATCTGCTTAAGGCAAAGTCAGCTGTAGCAAAGTTCCTGTGACCAGTTATTGGCTTACAAAAATGTATTATTTGATGGCGTTTTTTTTTTACTATCATTTTGCAAAACTCTCACAACTGTTTTTATATGAAATTTGTCTACTGCCTTGTAAATAAAGGTGTGTTTTTTTCAACTTTCGCTTTTTCTTTTTTAATTAAAAGAAAAAAAGTCATTTTAAATTTCACCTGGCCAAAGGTCCATTAAGAGCATTCAGATCCGCGGTCACCGACTGGTCATTTAGTCCCTCCTGAAGGATTGATTTGAAAGGCATTTCTTGGTGACACTAGTGAAACAGAAGGAGTGCGATGCCAGCTTTGGGTGCTGTATGGAATCAGCGTGAAGAGTTACAGTGCTTGGTACTGTGGGGTATTTCCTTTGTTTTCAGACGACAAAACGAATGCTTTCGGGGTTATGGGGGCAGGCAGGAGCATCTGTCACACACACACCCACCCACACCTGTCAGGGAGGCCCGTCTTTATGACTTCCTCACGTTCTCTTCATTCCCCGGGGTACTGCTGCCACTAAACCTGGCCATTGTGACAAATATGAGGTCCAGCATAGTCTCTTGAGGGAGCACACTTCCTTGAAGAACAGCGGCAGTGGGCATGCATGTCTATTTTTAAGACTCCATGTTTTCACATCCCCATTGGGCACCTGCCCCTTCGTCCTGCTCCCAGAATCCCTTGCTCCAGATGGGCAAGAAAGCCACACAGCAGTAGGATGCCACTCGGCCTGTTTGCTCATCGAGATGACTTCAGCTGCTGACTAATAGGGGCCCAATCGACTCATCGTTGACAAGAATATTATTCTCTATTCATAATGCGAGTATGGCCATTCACGGCTATATATTTGGCCAGTTGTTGGCTACCTCTCTTTACACTAATAGTAGAAGCATAATAAAATATGATTAATCTAGGCCAATGACCAATCACCAGTAGTGTTCATGACTCTCTGAAAGAGGTGGAAAATGACTCAGGTGAGCTTTTAAAGTGGAGTAAAGAGTCGCCTGCAGTTCAGGCTTTTTCTTTCCCCCTTATCCTGTCGTCTGGAGTCGGCTTGACTTCTGAAACCCTCCCGAGGGTCACGAGTGAGAAGCTGCATGGCTGCAGCGACGAGATGGCGGGCCGAGCGCCAAAATAGCGGGTGTGCCCGGCCCCCCGGAGCGGCTCTCAGCTCTCCTGATACTGAAAGGAGCTGCTCGGAGGCGAAAAACAAGAGCGGCTGCCTGGCCGCTTCGGCTCCTCGTGTGTCTGGCTGCTTTCAGTCATGCATGTGCTTCACGCAATACTAACCACCTCCCCCCCCTACCCCCGCCACCACCACCAGAGGCCTGGGGGGGCAGAGGGAGCCTGGGGCCTCTGCTGTGTTTGTGTGTCCAAGTGTTGCTACACTTGTGAGGACCAAAGGACCTCACAAGTATAACAAATCCACAAGAACTCGTGGCCGGTCCTCACTACTCAAAAGGTCATTTTATAAAAATCTGTGAATGAGACATTGTGGGGTTTTTGGTCCCCACAAAGGGAAACTCAATTTTATAACAATCCATGAGCGTGCATGTGCCTAAAGCCTAAAGTCTATTTTGTTTGGTTACTTATGGGGAGGTGGGCACCTTTGGTCTCTCGGTGATGGAGGAAAGCCAAGCAACTCGCGAGTGAAAGTTTACATGACCGTGTCTGTGTTTCTGCCGTGGAGTCGGGTTACAAGTGAACCTGCCTTTGTGTGTGTCTGTGTGTAGTTTGTGTGCGCTCGTGTGTGTTTGTGTGCGTCTACATAAGTATGTATGTTTGGGTGTGTGCAGGGTATGTAGAGAGACAGACTTTCAGAACAAACTTTCAGAACAGGATGTCTCCTTCCAGCACCCTATATTGGACACACACACACACACACCTGCATGCAGGGCTGGAGCGACAGCTGGCTGAGAGAGTGAGCGGGCAGGAGGGTGGGGGGTGGAGGGGGATGCCCTTACTGCCACACAAACAACACAAACACTGGATCGCAGGTGTGGCCTCTTGTGTAGACCTATTGTTTCAGAAGCTGAATGCAAAAGCCTTTGTAACCTTTACAAACATGCAGCTCACGCAGTGTCCACAAATCGCTGGCTGCCACACATGGCCCAGCATCCCATATTCAAACACACATAAAAACATCCGTCGATTTCCATGTGGACAGGCACCAAGTACCAATGAAATCAGGATCTTGTTGATAATCAGAGTTAAGTGCTGATATGCTAACAGCAAAAACTATCTGGATATGGTAGCACCTGCTTTTAATATATCTGTATTTATTTTAGCTATGTTATTCACGGAATACATATCAAATATTCCAATGACCAAGACAAGCACCTCAAAATTTTCTCTAATTTTTCAGTGTTCAAGAAAGAGCCCCCTTTGATATTAAGCCAGCACTGCAGACTCTTGGCATTCTTTGCACCAGCTTCTGGATGTAGCCACCTGGGATGGTTCTCCTATAGTCCTGGAGGCCTTTCTGCAGGTTCTCTTGCCCTTCGATCCAGCTCATCTCACACCAGCCCTATAGGGTGTAGGTTGGGGGATAGTGGAGGCCAGGCCATGTGTCTCAGAACTCCATCTCTTTCCTGGTTCACAAGAGAATACAGTATTTACATAACCTCGAGGTGGGCTCTGGATTGTGATCTTGTGGAAAAGCAAAAGATTCTCAGTAGGTGTGTCAAGTATTTTGACTGGTACTGTATATACTGAATCCCTACAGTTTTGCTGCAGGAACAAAAGCATCGCATAGAAAGGAAAAATGCAGCTGAAAGTCAGAGATGAGTACATTGCTCACTGGTCCTGCCTTCTTACTTCTCATTCCCAAACAGAATGAGAAAAGTCACTTACAAAAGAGAAAGCTCTAGTGAAGCACAGAAAACTGCCATAAATGATTCTCCACAGCCCTCTTCATATAGAGAAAACACTTGTGAACACGGGGGGAAGGTGTGAGCCGTGCCCACACAGAGCCAGAAGTGGCAGAGCTGTCCCCTGGGTCATTGGGCTGCCAAAACCAACCTGCACCACGCCTACAGTGAGACACAGCAACCCGGGGGAAGATGTCCTGATATTTGCCAGACTGTGCAAATACCCCAATGGAAGGGTGTCAAGCACTCGGCACTTCAGAATCACAAACCTTGAGAAGAAAATGCATACACGTTCTGTCCTAAGACTGCTTCATGGCAGAGAGAGTAAAGGTTATGCTTAGAAACGAGGTTGTGCTTCAAGACGAGGTTATGCTCCGAGACGAGTGAAAAGCTGACTCTAAGATGCTCTCGTTTCTTTGATGATGCACAGGGAGGCACAGATGTAGATCCAGTCCATGTACATCTCTGCAAGTAAACAGGTACTTTTCCATCCTTTCTTATCTGTCTTAAACATGCTCTCTGACGCAAGAGTATTTGTTCAGAAATTCAGTTTGTGTGACCTGTCACAATGAATTAATTGCCGGATGTTGCAGAAGTGGCTTTTTTTTTTTCAGACATACACAACTTGCTTAGATTAATATAGCTCGATTTCCTCATCCCCCTGTCCTCTGTGGTCATACCCTCCCTATGAGCCAGACGTGAAGGGCTGCCCCCCGCCCCCCCCTCTACTCCCACCACGAGTGTCAGGTAGGCCCTGTGTGGGATTCTCAGGCTCTGCGCTGTGAGATACACACAGCTGCTCCTTGTGGCTTTGCAGACCAAACTCTCAGATACCCCCCCACACCCCACCTGTGGCTCTTTAGTTAGCATGTCGCTGGCCCTAGTCATGAGAAAGTAACATTTATATACGTTTCAGGTGTAAAAGGAGACCATTAAACAAAATATCGCCGTTCTACTGTCATAAAGTTTCCCCAATGAGACATGCTGAATTTACAGAATACGTGAAGGTTTCTGATGATTGTAGATTTCGAAACAACGGTGTGAATCTTCTTCTACCCGGTGAAAGATTTATTGTAATTGTTTTGAAGAAATTTTAAATTAACCCAGAGAATATAAAAACATTCCACCCCATAACAGAGCGATTGTTATTGCACTTACTATGTTAAAAAAAATTCAGCCAAGCTTTCATTACATTTGGTAGCTTTTTGTGTTACTTAAAACAGCAAAATGTGGTAGGAAAATGCCTGAAATTTACAGGGTGGGCATGCACACATATGTGCGTCCTGTCCTCGCCCCCCTCAGCCAGAATCATCGCGGCCAATCAAAGCGTGGACAGAAAGCAGGGTGCTGTACCAGCAGTGTGCACTAGGGGCAGAGTCGGCGAGGGCTTGCGATACTTGTTGCTGAGGGAAAACAAAGATGACAACAAACACAGCCAGCTGAGAGGGGGGAATTCTGGAGGACCTTTCTCCGCAGATAACTGGAGGGGATTGAAGGATTGAAGCTGTGAAGGGGAGCGGAGACTCCAAGCTACAGCATCACAGGGGGACACATTGGCCTTGAAGCCCCATTGCCAAGTCTGACAAGAAGAGAGGACTAAAGTGACAATGTGACAAGGTCAGATAATAAAGACGACAGTAAACCCCTCCCAAAAACGGGCCTGCCTGCCACCAGCGCCCACGAGACAAGATCGGAGGAAGACTTCCACAAACAGCAGTCAGTCACGCTTGCATGTACCATGCACCATGAACCTAAAAAAACACTCTGACTGATGAATATGATTTCAACAATGAAACAAGACATACATTATTTCTTTTTAGTTCAGGTTTTTATTGCTGTCCGTGTGTCAGCAGAACGAGACGGAGTGAGCAACTCCGTGAGCAGTGCAAACAAACAAGCAAGACAAGATTGTGCATGTAATGTGCAAACAGTATCTACAAAATGGTCAGTAAATGTGTGCAAAGGATGGATGTGATTAATAGCCCGTGGTGCTTATGTGCCAGCCAGCTGTGTATCCACATGTTTCATGGGTCGCCATCCCCAGCAGCTCCCGGTCCCTCTCCAGCCGCGACGGGCCACCCCAAGCACACTTCCGCCCCGCCATTCCTGTCTCACCACAGTGACAGGTGCTCTCCATTAATCAATCCGCCTGCGTGGTCGAAACGCACATCCTGCCTTGCTCCCTGCCGCCATTGTGTGCGCCTTTGATACTACATCCTAGAACTTTACAATTGTCAGCATGAAGCAGTAGTACCGCTCTCAAAGAAGACGTAAAATAAAGGGCCAAGTGAGGACGATATCATTTTAAATATTTGCAAGGTATAAAAAGACAAATGGGCAGCATTAAGCAACAAAAATACAAACAAAGATGCATGAAGACGTGTAAATATAACATAACTAGACATTACCTCAAGATTACTATTCCAAGTCCATGTAGGTAAACAATAATAATGATTGTATTTGTGTTGTGCAGGTTCATTCATGATAGAATGAAACTCCAATGAAAAATGAGTGGGGAATAGGGACTGAGGGGGGTGTGTGGCTCAGTGGGTTGGGGACTGTGCTTGTCATTTGAAGGTTACTGGTTCAGATACCACAGTCAGTTTATTTGTTTCACAGTTGAGCCCCAAGAAAGGTCCTAACCTTATTACTCCAGAGACTGGATGACCCTTCCTTCTGAAAAAAGTGTGTTGCTCTGGAGAAACGCATCTGTCAAATAAAATTGGCTTTTTATCACTGGTTAATATTCTGATAGATGTACACAGAAAGAATAAAATATTTTTTAATATTTACTGGGCCAATCCATTTCTTTTTGAGGGAATCAGATCTGTCAAATGCGTCTGGTCCCAGTCAATTAAGAGGATAGATTGGCCCTAACAGTCTAACATACGACACAATTATTATTTTTAAACTTGAGAGCGGAACTCAAAAGACCACCCAGCAGGCACCAGGCTCCAGAGCTGTGGCTGTAGACGAGTGTATCTGGCAGCGGCATGAGGCCACGATGAGTGTGGCCAGCTGCCAGGTGACATGCTGCACACTGCCTCCCTGTCCTTGGAGGACCAGCCCGTGGCTCCAGCTCGCCAGAGGGAAACAGCAGATCTGCAGTCTTAGTCTCGTATGCCTAGCACCACTCATGGGGCCATTTAGACGACATGACTAAGAACTTAGTTTTCCATGCGGCTGAACAAATGCCGGAGCCGGGTGGGTGGGTCCAGGCGAGGGGGTCGTAGACGGGCACGTGGAACTGGCAGCGGCCCCGGGCCGGGCCGACGTCACGAGGTGGGGGCTTTGGACACAGCAAGCCGGCGGCGTCTGTGGCACCGAGCTTTCCCGCCCCACGGCAGCCCATTGAGCCGGGGAAATAGAGCAGAAGGAAGCGGGGCCTCTTTGTGGGGACGGCAGCCACCGCGACCCAGCCCGCCATGCGCAGGCACCAGGCCACCCCCCCCCACCGCCAGCCCAGCCTGCCTCGGCCCATTGTTAACCCTAAGTGGTCCTGACACTCAATTCACAGGCAGACAATTGAGCCCAGTAAGCAGATTTAGGGCGTCGCCATCAGGAGACTGTCTCCCCCCCCCCGAGCTGCACTCCCCCCCACCCCAGAGCTGCCTTGATTACGTAACTAGCCATCGAGTGTGTGGCAACTGTCTGTAAATTTCAGTCTGAGATATTCCCAATCCCGATAGCAACTGTAGCCCTGCGAGCCCAGGAAAGTCTGCACGGAGCTCCCAGACAGAGCGTGGCGGTGCTTCCCAGGGAGACTGTGAACGGCCAGGACAGGCAGGACAGGTACAGTGCAGAAGGCCTCCTTGTGTGTGAGTGTGCGAGTGTGGGGAGGTGGGCATGTTATTACTCTTTATTCAGTGCTGTTCAAACATTTTATTTGCATGAGCTCTCACTGGGGAGACTTAAAGCGACATGCAGCCCAGTCCCTTAGCACACGCACTCGACTGCCACATATCCTAATAGTTATCTGTAAAAAGCAAAAAAAAAGCAAAAAAAGCAAAAAAAACTCTTAGTGTTCTCAACTAGTACAGTGTCTGTGTATTTGAGAGAAGTGCTTTCCAAAGTAATGATTTCGAAGGCCTTTTCCAAGCGATGAGGATGTTTTAAAAATGTTTGCCTTGCAAATTTCTATAAAGCTACACTCCATCCTGACTAACACTTCTGGTGTCATTTGTGGTTTTTAAGGCTGGTGACCATGCTGCTGCACAGACATCTGGAGCATTAGCATGTCACTAGCAGATGTGCACAAACGCTTCAAGGATGAGCCTGTCCCTGACTGCACAGACCTCATGAGCATTAGCATGCTGCTGGCATGCTTAAGGTATGAGCCTATCCCTGACTGCACAAACCCCATAAGGATTAACACACTGCTGGCTGACTGCGCAGATGCTTAAGGTATGAGCCTATCCCTGACTGCACAGACCCCATAAGGATTAACACGCTGCTGGCTGACTGCGCAGATGCTTAAGGTATGAGCCTGTCCCTGACTGCACAGACCCCATAAGGATTAACACACTGCTGGCTGACTGCGCAGATGCTTAAGATATGAGCCTGTCCCTGACTGCACAGACCCCATAAGGATTAACACGCTGCTGGCTGACGGCGCAGATGCTTAATGTATGAGCCTGTCCCTGACTGCACAGACCTCATAAGGATTAACACGCTGCTGGCTGACTGCGCAGATGCTAAAGGTATGAGCCTGTCCTCGACTGCACAGACCTCATAAGGATTAACATGCTGCTGGTTGACTGCGCAGATGCTTAAGGTATGAGCCTGTCCCTGACTGCACAGACCCCATAAGGATTAACATGCTGCTGGCTGACTGCGCAGATGCTTAAGGTATGAGCCTGTCCCCGACTGCACAGACCCCATAAGGATTAACACGCTGCTGGCTGACTGCGCAGATGCTTAAGGTATGAGCCTGTCCCTGACTGCACAGACCCCATAAGGATTAACACGCTGCTGGATGACGGCGCAGATGCTTAAGGTATGAGCCTATCCCTGACTGCACAGACCCCATAAGGATTAACACACTGCCGACTGACTGCGCAGATGCTTAAGATATGAGCCTGTCCCTGACTGCACAGACCCCATAAGGATTAACATGCTGCTGGCTGACTGCGCAGATGCTTAAGATATGAGCCTGTCCCTGACTGCACTGACCTCATAAGGATTAACACGCTGCTGGCTGACTGCGCAGATGCTTAAGGTATGAGCCTGTCCCTGACTGCACTGACCTCATAAGGATTGACACGCTGCTGGCTGACTGCGCAGATGTTTTTCGGACAAGCAAGTCCCTAACTGTGTAGACGTTGCATCCCAGCTGTACAGACTCTGCCAGCACACAACTCTCATGAAACAAACAAAAACCAGGCATATTCTGTTCATATTTAATTTTATACATCAATAATAAAATAAAAATACATTAAAACACGCACTTGTATACAACTTCTGGGATCTTGGTTCATTTTTAAAACTGACATGATTCTCTGTATCCAGACAGGCACATGGGCTAACTTGCATTCAGATTTTTGTGTTACAGGGTCTTTTTATTATACACAAATTCAGGAATTCAGGAATTATCCACTAAGTCGTTTTCAGCCCTGAAAACAAACTTTGTAAGTTTTCCTGCATTTGCATTATCATTCTGATGCAAATTCGCTATCATGAATTTATTAAAATCGACGCATAACAAATCAGTCAGATAAACTAAAGAGGACCATTAAATTCCTGGAGTTGTTTTGAAAAATACATACAGGTGTAAATCACTCCCACAGATACTGTGCCTAAAAAATAACAAGTTCTGAATTTAAAAGTAGCTAAGTGGGGTAAGGAGTACTTGGGGTAAGGAGTACTTGGCCACAGCAGCCCCCTGGTTCTGCCACGTGGCTTCCTTCAGCACCAGGCCTATGCAAACTGCAGAGGACTCCCTCAAGCAGGGCCGCTCTCAGCTGAGCTCCACGGGAGCCAAAATTCTGGGGGAGGGGCTCCTCCTCGCCGCCACCTTCTTCCTATGAAAGGCCCAAAGCAGAGGTTAGCTGCCTAGAGTGTCAGCTCACACCACACGGGCACCGATCAGAGATGTCAATTAGTCAGACGCAAATGTGAACGACTAGCATTAATATGCAGCCCGTAGGGCAGGGGTAGGGAATCTGATCCATGGAGAGCCAGTGTGGGTGCGGGCTTTTGGGTCAATAAGACTGGGTCCCCAGGACAGGAGCTGACAACCAATGCTTTATTATTGGCTGATTGAGAGGTCATCCCAAAAACCCACACCCGCACCGGCTCTCCATGGATCAGGTTCCCTACCCCTGCGCTAGGGGATTTCAAAGAAATCTGAAAGTTATCAAAAAATACCATTTTTATTATCATATGGTCCGAAAGAACCAAGCTCTAAATCAGGGCTGGGCAGTATTATCCTCAAAGGGCCATTATGTATACAGGTTATTGGAATAACCTTTAAGTCACCTTTAAACCCAGATGTTAGAATCCATCATCCAATCAGTCGTCTAATTAGGGTGCTGTAGTGAAAACCTGCATATACCAGTGTTTCTTAAAACAGTCCTAGGGGACCCCCAGAAGGTCCAAATTTTTGCTCTCTCCCAATTCCCTGGGGATCAGGAAGGAGCAAAAATGTAGACTGTCGGGGGGGGGTTCCTGAGGACTGGCTTGAGAAACACCAGCATATACAACAGCCCATTCTGGATAAGACTGCCCAGCCGTGCTCTAAACATACTGCGCAATTAAAAGGTGGGGTTTGAGAGGAAAAGAAGTCAGTGTGGAATGTGAGGACCGGCATGTCCTACATACACACTGCTGTATCACAGGTGCTCCCAGAGTGCTGTGCTTCAGGGACTAACCTCCTGGCAATAAGCACCCACCTGTGTGTCATGCACAAATATGCACAGGCTTTTAAAATTCCCACTTATTTTCATAACCCCTGCAGATCTGCTGTTGATGACTATGGCGCACAGCCAAAGGATTCAAGAAATCCAAAGTTTTTTTTTTTTGACAGTTGTAGGCTTGTGATGGAGATGGCAGGGTGGATTGGAAACTGTCTGTTCTTTTCAAACGTATATGTTCATATATTTGTCATGCATTGTCACGATTCAATCTGTCATTTTCCATCTGTTTCATCTAAGCCAGATTAATAGAATGTAATTGGCGGTAATACTATTAGGGGTGGTAATTACTTGAGGTCCACTTGTCATTCGGTTCCTAGAATTTATGTTAAATAAATAAAACAATTAAATAAAAAAAGTATGTGTAATAAACTTTGAACCATAGTACAGAGCTGTAACTTTACAACAAAACTTAAAAAGCACAACAATAGCACCTGCTGGATGATAGATAAGAGCCCTCATTACAGGGACCGTCCAAGCGAGAAGCTGTGTTCCTTATCAGGCTGACCTCTCGGGCTTTCTGTAGTTTGAAGCAATTGTGACAACACACTTCTCTCTTATTTCTGTCTGGCAGGTAACCTTTGACCTCCAAGCAAAGCCAACACACCAAATAGAGGTAGTAACAACTCATTCATCAGGCATGTCAGATTTTTGACGTGCAAGCTCTCCATATGCCGGGTGTCTACCGCAGCTGTCTGAAAGGTGGGTAATCTGAGAGGCTTTGAAAAAAATCAAGCTACAGTCATCTCAAAGATATTTAATGTGCCAAGGGGGGCCAGTGACATCCATGATCCAAAAATCGGGTCAATCCAATTGAGGCTCATTGATAGTCACTCAAAGACATTATACCGAACAGCAGAGGGCCCACGGCCATTTAATTCATGCCCCCTTCACCCAGACTGTGGATCCAACACTATACTTTTCTTTATGCTTATATATGTGGCATGTTAGCACTTCAGAACCTCCAGTAACAAGGGCAACACACGGACTTCTGAGCAGTAATTGGACATATGTAAGTTTAGAACAAGCCGGAGAACCCGTACTACCTAGTGCCAATGATGGGTCTGTAATGCTACAGGCAGCCATCCTGCGGAAACAACTGTATCCAGTTTCCTCTCCGTATAATATTGTCGACCATGTTATCCAGCCAGCTGTACATTTCATCTTTCCTATATGTGCCCAAATATGCTCCCATACACACCAGTAAACAGACACACCAGTAAACACCTCCCGTGACACAATCGCCAGACCTGAATACC
Organism: Petrocephalus sullivani; assembly: GCA_026780845.1. Classification (NCBI taxonomy): domain Eukaryota; kingdom Metazoa; phylum Chordata; class Actinopteri; order Osteoglossiformes; family Mormyridae; genus Petrocephalus; species Petrocephalus sullivani. The sequence continues at coordinate 8,772,863 of JAODKM010000038.1, forward strand.
ACTGAGTTTTTTGATCATCGCAATGCAGATTTCCACCTCCTTCACCTGTCAAACCTGCACTCTTAAGAACGTCCTGGCACCGTCAGAATGAAGTTTAAGGCCGCATTTAAACTGTAAGCTTAAAATGATACGATGTGCGGCGCCCCAGGCCACTGTGGTACTGCATTAAGCATGGAAGTATGTTCGTAGCCAAGGAGTCCATCCAAGTGGCACCCTGCCAGATGATTTTGTTCTACGCCTGGTATTTGTGCCACCTGACAGCCATAATTACCATTATCCCCGCCCCTTCCTATTTAATAATAACAATATTTTTACCTTTAGTCTTTCTCCAGGATCTTGCTGGAACTATTTGCAAGTGGGGAAAGTATAATTTAGTACTCCTATCCTAATCCCTAATTCCAGCGAAATATGGAAAGTTCTTTATGTAACGTCTGTCTCGATCAGATTGTGCACATTTGAGAAGGAATGATTTTGTAACGGCACAAATCTTCCAACAGGGGAAAAACAAGAGAGTTTGTAAAAAGAAAAAAAAAAAAAAAAAACAATTTTGAACAATTCTGATTTTACAACAGAATGAATCTTTGATGTAGGAAAGCGAATGGGTTTGGGAAAATGACAGCAAAGGAACTAATGAAAAAAACAACCAAAAAAAGCATTTTAATCAGTATTGATTGAAATGTTGGAAGTGAGTCAAGACAATAACTGCCGAAACAGGGTTTTAGTTTCACTACGGCCAAACACCCACCAGGTAAAAAGCTAATTAAAAACAAATTAAAAACAAAAAGTGCTGCAAAACGTGCGGCCCATCCTCCGAAATCCGGACGAGGTTGTTTTGCGAACAGCTGCAGGGTTTACATGTCAGCAGCCACAACGACATCAGTCAATCACCGGGGAGCTCGGCGTTGCTGCAGAAAGCTCAGGTCGATCATGGAGAGTAAGGACAGCGACAAACACCGGAGACCCCAAAGACTAAATGAACTTTCACTGTGAAGTGAGAAGCATTTTCAGGCAAAAATGAGGGTGGCCCAAAGCACACTGGCAAAACCAAGGGTGGCCCAAAGTACACTGGTACACGGCTTTGCAGCCAATAGATCAGGCCACAAAAATCTCTTCAGCATAACATGCAAGATAAAAGATCAGTTTGCTTCAAGAGATTTTAATCTGCATCGTCCAGGGAGTTACGAGGCCTTACTGATGCCCTACTAACTACAGAATACCTCCCAGTTGCATAAGTATCCTCTATGGCTCCATCACTTTGGCTTCTTCCATACTTATTGAAATAAAACTGGTCAAATAAAACCACAATGCATAAAGACATGGGGGGGTGGGGGGGGGGCAGGGGGAGGGAAGCAGAACTCCATACTTCCCCTTTGAGCGGTGTGGATTACTTGAGTAACAAAACACTGTGAGCTCTGTAATCACACCTCTGAAAGAAAACTGAAGTGTTTAGTCACTTCCCTAACACAAGAGGTTTTATAGATACAATACCATGGGAAGTGTGACCAACACACTGACCTCTAAAATCATTTCATGACAGCCGACCATACATGTAATAACGTCTAGCAGTGGCCTGTATCTCTAGCACTTCAGTAATGTTAGATATACTACTGGAGCATGCATGCCAGAGTAGTATTTCGGGCTGTGCAGGAACGGCAAAGCATAGGACTACTCCATAAGAAGTCAACTTCCCTATGCATGCAGCATGGCTCTGCAGAACAAGGTTGGACCAAAGGGAACAAAACTTTCCCTGAGAAGTCACACAGGGAACATGGGAACTTTTTCACTATATGTAATAGATGTCAGGGTGCAGTCGCTCTTTTGCATTCTTTGCAGAGTGAAAGACTGTCAAAGAGGTGAAGAGTCACCTGTCATCCTGTCCACGGATCGTTCAATCACCGAAAGCCGAGCTGACTATCATTCTCCAAGGGGATTATGGGTATCACAGACACGGCCTTACAGGCGAGACGTTGTAGAAAGGGAAGGGATAACAGTCTTTGTGCCAATTCGGCTGGATGGATAAGAGGATGGAGGGACGGGTTTAACTAAGTAGCCTAACACGCAAATGTTAGGCCTGAAATAACATACTTATGACAAAGAGGGAGAGACAGAGAGAGAGAGAGAGACGGCCCTACTCCACAAAGCGAGCTGCCAAAAAAAACAACTGCAGCTAAAGCACACTAATTAACACCACCCTGACACCACTATACACATTCTGGGTTCTAATGGCCGCCCATATACCCATATATGTATGCCCATATATGCTAAAAGGACAGTTTCTGCATATTTTAAACAGAAATGCTTCACATTCAGTTATTACAGATCAGAAGATTACAGAAGGCAGCTGAAACGGTGGCATGTATGCAAGGGCAGATATACATGGGGCATGCAGCCATTTAGTATCTAGCTTGGAAACAGAGAGAGACCCAGGACAGACAGATGGACATTTGTGACTCCCTAAACCCCCAACAGGAAGTGACATCACATCTTTACCAGAGGCACACCAAAGGCCCAGCTCCACACTGTTCTCGGGTGGACGACCCCCCCTAACAACCTCCAGCCTGCTAGTGAGCCCCCTGACATTAACTCGCCTTGGGTGACGAGGGCCCCAAAGATGGTCCTACCCAAGCCAACGGCCCCCACCACAAGTAGCAGAACAATAAAAACCCAAAGCGAGAGGACGGAGGAGCCAGCCGCCCCCCCCCACCCCCCCATCTGCACGCAACACTTGGATAAGGTCACCATGGCTGGCACTGCGCTCATCTGATCGATTGGTGTTGCAGCCTGGGGGCAGATAAGGGGACCACAGTGTTATCAGCCTCCTCCATAGACATGCGCCCCCCCCCACACACACATACGGCATTTCCTCCTGCACCATGGCCCTGCAAACCAAAGCTTGGGGACCAGGCGGCCCTCCACAGGCAGGATTCAAGGTGTGGGGGGGGGGCACGGCAGGGGAGTGAGATAAAGTGAGGGGAGACACTGTCACGGGGGGGGCAGACATTGACTGCGAGAGATTAGGCTCCATATGCTGAATGCATGATTACATTAGAGGGAGAGGGCACATTCCAGCCACGGCTGCCCCGCTATCTGAGAGACTGACTTGCGTTAAAAGCCCAACAGGTGTTTGCATGTGCAGCTTAGGTCCTGTTACGTAAAGAATGGTCACCTGTAGCTTAAACTCCGCGGTACTTACGGTACACTATGTCTCCAGCCTGGGTTGGTGCTGTCCATGGTCCGTGCTTCCGAGCATCGGTGCCGCCCAGGGTTCCTTGCCCTCCGGTGTCGGCTGACCTTTGGAGTGCGGGAATTTCACTCGGAGGTACCTCCCGCGCGGACCCTGGGGCGGCAGCCCGTCGTCGTGGGGTGCGAGCCAATTCGAAAGTCAAGCCTTCGGACAGGGGTAAGAAAGAAGAAGCAGAGAGGCACGACTGTAGGTGAGACGTCGCTCGGAAAACTGCGAGAAGCAGGAGTGACACAGAGGGACCCGGAGCCGGGCAGAGCGGAGAGCCGGTGGCGCGGCGACTGCCTGTCCGCAGGCAGACTTCTAGAGAAATAAGCAGCGCAAGGCCACACGCAGATCCCGATGGCACCCGAGCCTTGCCTCATTCACGGTCTGTTTGCAGGAGGCGGTAAACGGAGGTCGGCGTTGGTGAAAGGAGAGCGTGGAACCGGGGAGGAACCACTTAGGAACCGGCAAGGAACCGGCAAGGAACCGGCAAGGAACCGGCGAAGAGGCAGACTTACAGGGTACCGGATGGGGCGCTAGGAGTCCGTCTGAAGTCGAGACGGAGCGACGAGGAAAGGCATCGTCTGAGCTCTGTGGGAAAAAAAAGGGAAGCGGCGGCTTATGCAAAGCGAATCGCATGCTGTCCTCTGCAGTGCTGCGTGCTGCATGTAAAACATGCGTGTAAAGCATGCATGCAAAACCTGCAGACGGGGGGAACAAGGCCCTTTACAGATGTCACCATGTGACAGACCCATTCATAATGTCTGCTGCATTACAAAATAAGACAGCATGAGTGAAAACAGTATTTAAAAGTGAATTTACAATTAAAGTTTTATGCTTAATGCTTTATTTTAATATCCATTTGCATAAGTATGAGCGCAGGTACATTGAAATGCTTGTTTTCGCATATCCCATAATGCTCTCCTACTAAGACATGCAACACATATAGTTGAGAGTGATGCTTGGTTTGAGCACAGGGTCAGGCCATTTGTCTGGGGCCCCTTGAGGGGTTAAGGGCCGCATTCATAGCTAGGTGCACATATTCATTGGTATGCAGCTACAGATTAAGATTAAGTAACTACAGGGTACATATGAGGCCCCAAACCAGACCAGAATCAGCTCTGACCATAAAATGAATCTGGACCCAAAAACAAAACCACATCTACGAGTGAAAGCACCCAGATCGATATAGACGTGGAATTGCATGCCGCTGTAACCAAACCCAGCGCTGCACCCAGATCGATATAGACGTGGAATTGCATGCCGCTGTAACC
>JAODKM010000038.1:8777462-8799373 GCA_026780845.1 Petrocephalus sullivani
CGCTGCACCCAGATCGATATAGACGTGGAATTGCATGCCGCTGTAACCAAACCCAGCGCTGCACCCAGATCGATATAAACGCAGAATTGCATGCCCCTGTAACCAAACCCAGCGCTGCACCCAGATCGATATAGACGCAGAATTGCATGCCGCTGTAACCAAACCCAGGCTCGGTATCGAAACTCGAGGCAGAACAATAACTACACCCATAAGAAACCCCGAAGCTTTCAGAAAAACCAAACCCTGATTTGAAATCTCAAGCAGACAGGTGGGAAAATGGGAGGAAGGAGGGAGGCGGCAGGGTACAGCGAGTCTGCAGGGTAGGGGTGGGAAGGCGGGGGGGGGGAAACTGAAAAGGTGAAATGGGACACACCCCATTGCCACAGAGTACTGTGCATGTGCTGGGGCACCAGCTCAGTGGCACCTCTCAGGCAGAGCGCAAATATGAGCTGGGGCAAGTGACATCTGACATTTCAGTGAAGACCCCCCCAGGGTAGAGCCAGGGAGGGGTCCGCTCATACTGCACCGCACCGCAGTCAGCCCAGCGGATCTCAGCGCTGGCAGCAGAGCTATTGCCCTGAACCACAGTGGGCGTGTGCAGTAAAAAAAAAAAAACCCACACAAAACAGCGACAGTGCTGATCGGCAGATCGGCGATGCTGACACACCTGTAACTCATCATTACTGTCAAACATCTGGCTGCAACCTTCAGCAAACTTGTTCCCTAGGTAGCCCTTAAGTTATTAAATACATTTCAAATAACATGCCGTAGGTCTTTATTCATGTCATTAGCTATTCATTTTTCAAATCAACTGTCTCGCTACACAGAGAAAAAACAAAGAATCCGAATTTTCATTTGTTTGCATTATGTTTGTTTGCACTACATGTGCTGTTTTTTCAGTATTGTCTGGCTGGCACTAGATGTATGTTCGTCTGTGCACTGCGTTTCCCCCTGGGATCAATAAAGTCCATCTTGCTCTCAACCTTAAAAACACTCAATCCAAATAAGACCTATAGAGAGTCCCCAGATGGCACAGTGACCAGGAGACCAGACAATGGTCTTTCTGTCACTCAGGCCCACAGAAAACGAAGGAACCTAATCGCTCACTACAACACTAAATGCCTAAGTCACTCACCTCAGCGGCCAGAATGCTGATATAGTAAACAGGCCCGGCTCCATGTGGGGGCAGGCTGGGCCTAACCCACACAATCATAAGTTTGGCCAAGAGCATCACTCTCCAAGTTTCAGCCAAGTTTGCTGAAGTTTTAAAACCTACTTGCAACCTATTTGACAAATTAGCTTTTGTGAAAGCTTACTAGCTGAAATATAGAACAGCATATGAAAGCTGACTCATGTGCGATCTGACAGGGAGCAGCATGGACCACCTGCACCAGAGACAAGCTGCACATGCGAGGCAGCGTGACCGGCCACCAGCCACTAAGCAGTATCCATCCTCCAGCCGGAAACTTTTTTTTTTTCTTAAGCTTGAAGTGATTTCTTAGCATATGCTGGCTACTGCCAAGTATTTTTAAAAACCGGTCAGATTCACTCAGCCAAACGCCAACCACCTGAGATAATTAGATAATTCTGGAACCACCCAACATTTCAAAGCTGGAGCTGGGCCTGATGGGACGTCTTCGGGAGCAGAGCAATCCCACCCAAAATGCACTTGTGCAAAATGTGGGAATTAAGCTGGTATACAGCATACAGTACGTGGTTCCAGACCCTATTTTCTGTCTCAGCCCACCTCAAAAATCATTATTCTAAATCCATTTTTCTGATTTTGTACTGCATTTCTTGGTTGCTGAGTCCAACTTAAGGTGGAATCCTAGAATGTCCCCTGGTATACAGCTAACAATGGAAGAAGGGAGCAGGAACATCTGGATTACCGAAAAACAGCTGGCTAATCACATCGGATGCTAACGGCTTGATGTATATTCTACTAAGATATTAGGATAAGTACAGCATCCCGCTCTGCAGAAACAGTGCAGTATGAAATTCCCTACTCAAGCAACTACAGTTCATCCTTCACACCAACTCCAGAAAAGCAGTTGAATCTAAGTACAAGCTGTGCTTCAAGTGGCTAGGGCTAAGACAACGAATGATGAAGGCAGACCAAAAGCAACAGCCACAACTACAACATGGATATGGCTTATTGTGATTGAAGCTAACCTCAGCTAACAGGAGCCCCAAAAGCTGCTACGATCATGTTAGTGATTTCTCCCCTCCCATCATAAATGTCGGTAAAACAATGACCTTGTTTATACTTTTTCATATCATACCGGAAACATATTGTATACTTCTTCACGCTCGTTTATAATATACACTTTATTACTTGCACATACTTGTTTAAACTGCATACTTTGGTCACTTGTTTACACAACTAACACTTTGAATTTGCCTCCGCCATACACAGCGCAACTGAATATCCTTATACTGAAGCATAAAGATGCAATTGAACAAATCTGCTCGGAATGTGATATATATATATATATATATATATATTTTTTTTTTTTTATTTTTTTTTTGTGAGTTTGCAGATTTTATGCAAGTTTCCTTCTAAGAAATCAGAAATCAGGTTTCAGTCATGAGAAGAGTGCAGACAGCAAGGATCAAAACATTCTGAAGTGCGTTAGTTTCAGTTTTCGTGGGAGCAGCGATGACACCGAGAGAGATGAGCGGCGTGGACGCGGCGGCACGTTCCCGCTTAGGCCCGGGCAGCCCGGCCTCAAGGGCTGCTGGGAAAAGAAGCTGTAAAGCTGACCTCGCAGCATGGCGACACACAGAGATTAGGATCAGCCTCATAAACTAATTACACCCCCCCCCCGCAATTACTTAAAAACACTGGTGACTGTTTAATGCAATCGACACGTACAGTAACCATGGTGCACCAAGGCACACGAGGTGGGCGTGTAGGCATGTGAGTCTGGTCTGGGGCCTGCAGAAGCTATCAGCTAGGCAATAAAGAGCAGGTGTATGGCAGGCAGGGAGGGGCAGGGATAATAACAGGTGAGGCACCTCACCCTAAACCAAGAGGCCCAGCACAGAGGTGCGGCTGAGAGCTGAAAGGGCTGTCAGCCTTGTCATGGATGGTCTGCAGTCGTAGTTATGGGTAAATACTCATCGGAAAAGGATGCAGGCTTCCTTTAATTAGTCTAAAACAATGAGTCTCACTGGCATGGTCACTGTTTTACATTTGTTTCATATAAAAACTCCACTCTTAACCGCTGGGTTTGAAGCTCACCCACACAGGCCAGAAGTCATAGTCACGGTGACGGGTTGTGTGTGTTTCAGAAAGGCCTTTCAGAAAGCGATTGCTCAACAGGAAGCCAGACCGTGACAGGAGCCGGGGGCTGTGGGAAGCCCAGCAGAATGGAGACTTGCACCCACCAAGTCACACCCATTTTGTGCTACACCCACCCGTGTCACACAGGGCTGTGTTACATATAACATACATGCATACATTTACACCACTGTCTATAAGACAACATCAACTAAAACATCAACAACACAAAGGATACATGTGGGGAAAATCAAATGGGACTTTTGGTTCCTCCATAAACACCTAAAACTAAAGATAGGCCCTTAAATCCAATCATGCACTTGGATGCACTGGCAACATCAGTGTGGGAAGCCTTTATGACTGCAGTGAGGCAGCACTGCAAGAGACTGGGAGAAGATGCCACGTCACCAGCGGACGAAGCCACTCTCTTATTTCCAGAGAGCTGGCTAAATGACTAAGTCACTGCTAGCTCAGGACTTTTCTTTTTAAATGAAACAGGCGAGCTAGTTTCATTTGCAATGCAAATGTGTAGTCAGTGTCAAACTGGAATGCTACCGTTTCTCAGCTTAGCAGCATGCATACGCACAGAGGAAGGCCCTGGCCAGGGGATCGGACCTGGCACATTACAAATCCCATTCAGGTCAGTGGGATTCCAAGGCACCGAAAGCCAGCAAGGCACTGAAAGCCAGTGGTCTCCGAACATACACCAACTGCAGCGACAATGTTGGAGCTTCCACTGAAATTACCTTCCTTGCTTCCTTCCTCCGACTGTCTCCTATCTCTAGCCTCGCTCTCATTTGTTCCTCATGTTGCTGGATATGGCATCTATGCTATCTGACACACACCACAGTCAATCACCCTACGATCCACAGGCCCGATACCACCCAGGTCCCTGTCTCTTTCTCTATGATTTACTTAGGGGGTCCCACAGGAATCAATACCAGGCCCTCTTCTCTTTCTGTATGTGCCATATACACAGGTTAATCTCCTCTGATGGCTCCTCCTCTTTCAGAAGATGACTATAATAGGTATCCTATTGCAAAAGTATCTGTGCACAGTAATACCGAGTCCAACAGCAGTTACAGCAGCTCATTTCAATTGCAAAATACACAGTGAATTAAAACACGAATTCTACGGAAGATCAAAACCAGCTCACGTTGCGAAATGTGAGCAGATCTGTAGGACTTCTCTGGATTTTGCAAGGATGAGAACCCAGATGTTATGTGCAGGAGAAGGTGAGGTTAGGGTTAGGGCTAGCTGTGGGCATATCAGCCACGGGAGGAACCATTAGATTAGATAGCAGAGCTTAGTGATGTCATACAAAGAACAATGATCATGGAGTTCCACTATGACTGTTTCAGTGATGTATGGATTATCTGGATAGGTTGAGAGACCTAGCTGTTAATGATCTCTGTAGATCATGCCATTTATTTCTCCCTTCTTAATTCCTGAAACATCTGTGTGTCATCGCTGTTGGTCGGATGGTGCTAATATTAAATAGATGCTAACGCTAGTGCATGAGGTTTCCCAGGGAAGAGAGCTAACCAAACACAATTTCTACACTTCCCGTCCCAAGCAGTCGGGACATATGAGGGCCGGTCATGACGCCGTATGGCGGAATTGGCATCATGCTGTCAAGGGATGGGACAGAGCACAGAGGCAGCAGTGGGGCCTCGAGTCAGTTTCGACACCCAGATTCCGTGGCATCAGCATTTCTGCGGTGGCCCAGATGAATCAATGACTCAGTGGAGGCGGAGCAAGGACTTGGCTCCTGGAGACCTGCTCATCTGAAGCCCGGGCAAGTCGCGTCTTGCCGAAGCCCACTTACCGGCACACAGGTTGCGTGACATGGCACAGAGGAGGAGAAACCGGTTTGGTGATTTGATCTATACGTCCACGAAGCAGCCAATTACACTGGGAGGGGGTGGGGGGGGGGGCATTCATGGAAGGGAGACAGGAGGATCTTTCACGGATGTAGAAGTACACAATCTGCAGAGAATGCTTGCCGGGAAAGTGAAACTGCGAGGAATCCATTTTCTGTAAGCACGAAGGCAGCTTATTCCTGACAAAAGCCAGACTGTTCACAGATCTGTCAAAAGCATATCGCACATATGTAGGAGCATGTGAGGCCTATAAAAAATAATGAAGAGAAGTACATAAGACAGCGGGTAAAGGAACACCATCCATGGTTTAGGAGTTACTTGCTAGCTTACTATATAATAATAATTAAAACCATTACTAGTTTTGCTTGCATTAACTCCATCACTGTTACAATGCAGAATAAAGTTTTTCACACCTTTCATGATTAAGACCTTTACAGTGTCGATAAAAATCCTGGAAAGTCAAACTACATAAAAATACGAGGAAATGGATTATTATTTGTTTTTTACTTCAACAGCTTAAATGGCCAAGAAGTCAGGTAGCTGTAGTGAGCAGGAGAAGGGCAGGAAGCTATAGTAAGCAGGAGAAGGGCAGGAAGCTGTAGGAAGACATTAAACGCGTGATATGAGTGTTAATGATATGCTCCCTGGTTTTATGCAAACACGGACGCAGCCTTGAACCGGTTCCACAGAACTGGCTAATCCTATAAAACGGGCTGGGATTGCTGGGCCAGAGCGGCTGCCAGACGCAGCTGCATGTGCCGGGGGAGCAGGTGAAAGCGCAGGTGAGAGCTGGCTGACATCACAGGGCCCTCCGCGCTGCCGGCCTGCCCATAAACAGCAGGCCTCCACGCCCAGTGCCCGCCGCCGTGTACGGGACGGCAGCTGGGCCTCCCGCCCCCACACCTGCCGCACCGGGGGTCACCGCCGGGATTTCCCCACACGCCCTCTTAGCCATATTTATTTTGTCAACAGCGGATGTGCTCACGTTCCATTATAAAAATGTTAGCGCTGGTAACAGGCGTTCTTTGGGATGGGGGTGGGGGGGCTGGCCAATGGTCCAGAGCAGAAGGCATGGTGATGCAGGGGCTCAGGTGACTAGCTGTAATACAGAAGAGTAAAAGTAACTTGTAAAAGTAACTAACTAGAGTAAATTCAGTCACCCAGCCATAGTAAAGGGGTGAAATTAATGATGCCGGTACCAGAGAAACATAAAAACAAGCAATGGGACAGGGTCACGAGGGCTGGCTGTCACTGGAGGTGATGTAGGCTACCTCTGATATCATCAGGACAGCCGATATGGGAAGACCCTGGAATGCTGTCATTCACACCTCACCAGCGCTTTCTCGTGGGAAAGCCTCTCCCGGCATGTGGCTCCGGGTCGGAATCCTGCATTTCCAGTTGGCATGCACCCCCCACCCCCACCCCGCCATACCACCCAATGGGACTCAGGCTGGAACATGCCTGCTATTGAGAAATGCCTCCACGTTCATTAGCAGGAACGCCAAAGCCAAGGAAGAGGTGGGAGGTTAAGTGCGTGTTGGGAAATGATGGCCGGCCGGGCGGCATTCCTGTGCGTCTTTGACAGGATACCGAGGAGGATCCCTTCAGAGACAGCCTTTGGGATGAGAGGCCGCCCGAGCCCCACGTCACGAGCGCTCTGGGCCAGGGGCATGTACCGTGCCGGGAGAGAGTTTCAGTCAAGTCGGATTCCAGCACGCTGGCAAGGGATCAGGATCGGAAGCGACGTGCTGCGTTTCGCAACACCCCCGCCGATCAAAATTGCAGCGAAAAAGGACCCGAGGGCTGATTGACAAAATAAGATGTACAGAAAAGGTGGCTTTTCATTAAACAAACAGGGCTTGGTTTCACCCAACCCAATGATCACCTGCAGCAAGCCAGCCGGGTTCAATAGACACAGGAATACTAGTCTGCCGTGGTCCACTTTCACAAATCAGCACTTTCCTCATCTTCCCCTCTTCTGTCCCTTCGTGTTTCTCAGGAAGTGTCGGCACCATGTTCTGTGAAAACGAGCTACGCTGATGCCAATTCAGCCTTGGTAGCAAACGCGTCACTCCGAAATTCACCCATCGAGCTGACTATCGTTCCTCGAGCATTACAGGCAATATTTAGCCAAGTTACTGACAGCATTTTACTCTCTACAGATTTGAGTCCCGTTTGCAGAACAAGCTACAGAGTCCAAACCACTCGACCTCCAATCATCATCCAAACTTGTAATACCCAATGATGAGCTGCTATTGAATCCTGGGCTGATTTCCCAAAATGCCTTTCTGCCAATGAATGTAATACTCACATGTTTAGCTTCTCTCGTTATGCCATTTTCTCCCGGAGGTCTCCTTCATACGCATCTACCTCAACACGAATGCTATCACACATCTCAATAACCACTATACATTTACATGCCTACCTACATGCCCGTCACCGCTCAAAGTCAAGGCGCCGAAACGAGACTCTCCAAAATGGACATCGGATCAAAACTAACCGGGGCGCGTCGGTCTTTAAAACCCCCCTCTAAGAGGAAGTTCTCATATTATGAAATAATTTTGAATCTTTGACTTTTAGCTGTAAAGCTGGAATTAAAAAGGAGTAGCTGTGGGGAAGAGTGTAGAGCAGCCGGAGGGAAGGACGGGATGATCAGGAAGGTGGTAGAGGCATGGGATCCGGGGGCCCTCGGTACCGGTGTCTGGGTGGGCAGGCGTAAAGGCCGGCTGCACCTACCTCAGAGTCGGACGTCGTTTTCAGACCTTCCTAGCATCCGAGACTCGCCAGACGCTGGGGGTTCCCACGGGGGGGGTCCTCTTACATCAAAGTGGACGCGGCTCGCACCACCATCGCCGGTACACTGCCCTAGCTGGGATCAGGGGCGCATCGGAGAGGCCATAACCAAATGAACGGGGTTGGATGTGGCCGGCACGCGGACAAGGAGCCGGCTGGTAGTGTGGGGGGGGTGGGGGGGGCAGGGCGTGCTGGCTCAGAGCAGGAAGTGAGGACGCAACGCACACGGACGCTCTTCCTGGGACAGCCGCTGACGCAATGGCGCTGAGATATGGCCCACACACACAGGCATGGTCATGTGACCAGGCATGGTCATGTGACCAGGCATGGTCATGTGACCACCTGGATCGCTACAACACAACAGAAAATATTACTAACCCTGGGTCACCAAAAAAGGGTAAATTACACAGCCTGCCTTAATAACTGAGGGCAGAAGCAATGTGATGCATGTGCAATACTGCATCTCTAAGCCACTCTGGGTGGCTGCAATACGCCACTTTTCACCCGTTAGTTATTACCATTTATCGCATTCGCTTCTTTGTATGCTCCGTAACCTCTGCTAACCACATCAAATTAAAAATCACCCCAAGCATTAACCGAAGAATTCATGCTACGAGCTTTTACTGTAGGAGATGGCAGAAGCTTAGCGATGGCCTCTGGAAGCCTCAGCTCACGTCGCAGTAGCAGATGCTGACCCGTACAGTGGTACTGCACTGCTTAAGGCCTCCATCTCTGTGTACAAACGCCTACATTCTCCACATTTCCAGCTCCGTCTAATGCCGACATTCCACTGACTTCTCCGACATACCGTTAACTCCAACGACATGCACACTTTGAGGCACATACTGGTTGTCCAAAAAGGGGCAAAACTGTAAAAAAAATAGCATTTATATAGTAGATGCTTTTGTCCAAAGTGACATGAAAGCTCAGAGAGTAGGCTTGTCTGTGTCACTAGAGTAACTGGGCGTTAAGGGCCAAAAAACAAAATCCCCCTGGCAGCCATGGGACTTAAGCTAGAAACCTTCTGATCGCTCCTAACCCACAGAACCACACACACTAAACTAAATGCAAATGTAAAGGCTGACCAATAAAGCCACCCTGCATTAAAAATAATAAAAAAAAACTGACACAGCAGAAACAGGTTAATTGTTGACAGGAGTTTTGGCAATGCATAGCAGCAGCCCCGGCTGTGCCACACTCTTATCTTTCTCACTCATGCGGCTGCAGGGGGATCCGAGCCCCCTTCTAACAGGTCCTCAACACCCTGCAGAGGCATGCAGCACCCAGGCAAAGCATGCATGGAGAACACAGTCACTGGTGGCATGGAGACACTACTCTCCCAGTGGGCTGTATTTTACTACAACCACTAATAGCTGTTAGTGAGCCCCATAGTGAGCAGGGAGGTGATACTGTGGATCTTCATATGCAAATAAAGGGAAGCATTATGCGTTTTGAAGGCACGTGCTGGGCTAAGACAGGGGAGAGAGGGGACGAAGTGTCACCTCATAAGTAGGGCTCGGTGTCTTTCATCAACCACCCTACAGACCGCGTGTCGGTAGCATCTGAATCCAAAAGCCGGATTTCACTTCCTGCTCACTTAAAGCAATTTTAACGTGCATGTTTAACAGGAACCAAACTGGAAAAGCTGTATGATGTTATGAGAGGAGTGTCGGGCCCAGAGTATCATACAGGTAAAATCTGAAGTAGGTCCGCTAAATGGTGCGACAAGTCAACAAACAATCATAAACCACACACCGCAGAGCTAACCACAAGACTACATATACAACTGAGAGCGGGGCGCCACGACGACAAAAACGAGGCGTCCTAATTCATGCGAATCTGCGACAGTTTATGGCACAGATGCCGTCGCTCAGAATGACTTACGGGGTCAGTGTGAATAACAGGTGCACATAAATTTAAGCGGCAGACAATTAGTGTCAGGACCAGTCTGTAATCAGGATGCCAAGTGCAGCAGGTCACGTGCAGAGCTGCTGTTTATGTGAGGAGCGAAAATATTTACTCTGCAGTGAGGGAGTGGTGGCACGGTGGTTTGCAATGTGGCCTCACAGCCTCAGGGTCTGGGGTTCGACTCCCCCCCTCACTGTGCCTGTAGGGTGTTTGCTCGTTTCTCTGTCGTTCATGTGGGTTTCCTCTGGGTACTCTCCCTTCTTCTGCAGTCTGAAAACATGCAGTTACTTCAATCACTGTGTGTCCTATACTGGACTTGCATTGTGCCCATGCCGTGCTCTCTGCTTCCCACCACCCTGTGCTGCATTGTGGAAGATGGATGGAGTAAAAAAAAAAAACACAGAATGCAATGTTCTTACCCTGAGGCTGCAGATACCACACAACTGCAATATAACCAACATCAAAAGTTAAAACAGATGCATGAACTGAGGGGCATGCGATCAGGACCCAGTCAGCTGTGTATGGTGAACAGTGCTCTGACCACATAAACTAGGCAAAATCACAGCGGCTGACGAAAATCTCAAATCTGGTGGCTTACAGTCACACCGACCACATAAGCCACCAATATAGCAGCAAACAAAGACAAATCTACCGTCAGAATTACTAATAGGGTCCATCCAAACAGCAAGTTCCCGCTGATGTCACAATGAATGATTAGGAATAAGAAAGTTGCTGGGTGTATTTGTGTCTCAGTGTAAATGCCTTTTCTATGATCAGTTTTATTTGACGTGACGCACGGTCTGTAACTGTAAACAGGTACAGAAAGACTGCCTTACAGGAATGAAACATGACAGGAAATCAGGAATGGGATGAGGTGTGCTTCCAAAGAATTTCATCAGGCCTGGCATCATCGCGACGCACTCCAAACCCTTGCAGAGCATGTCGAAGTCAGCAGGCCAGTAGATGCATGCCGTAGCGACACTGACCTCACTGCTCTGTCGGAATGGTAGGTCACGTGCTTGGTGTGACTCGATCCACAATTGGGCTGGAGTTTGCTTGGTTGAGCCTTAAAGTTTGTTTGGTTGTTTATGAGGGCCGGATTGCCGGACGGTTCCGCATTGGAAATGAAATGTCAGCAGAGCTGAGGACAGAAGGGCCCTCCAGCTGTGTTTCTGCCCCGTTTCTGGCCCACGCTGGCGATTTTCCATCACGGTGACATTCGGCGATGAATAAGCCGCTGTAGCGGCTGGCAGTACGTCGGGGATTAGCGGTGCGGAGGGGTCCAAATGAGGAATATCCTCCAGTGAGGTAAACAAAAGTCAAAAGCCACCTTTATTGCACATTTCCCAAGCTACCCCTTTGCTTATACAACTTCCTTAAAGTATTTCAGTACTTCATTATCTGAGCTGAATGAATGAAGCAATTGGCTGGTGGCTGGCTTCTCTATTTCCTCACATGTACAGTGAAAGACGGAACAAGCTAGCACAGGGTCATGTTTACTACAGGCCGGTCTGACGCAATCGACTGGCAAGAAGAAACCGAGCAATTAAAAGCCGGGTCCTTGCCAGCTCTGCACCTGCTTTGCATGGCTTCTCTTATCCATATCAGTCTTATGCAAATTATGTAAATATCAGCATACTTCTTAGATACGGAATTTCCATTACAAAACTCTTCTTAAGGGTGACTGGGAGAAGCAGGGAGCCCCGACATGACCCTGCAGGCAGCCATGATACTCCGGTGCTTGGAAGCCCCTGCTCCAGGGAGAGGGTGAGCCACACTTCATTTGCATAAGGATTTGCAAATCAAATCAGCCGGCCACTGCCAGCCAATCAGAGGCCTGGCCACTGGGGCTTTCTTCCCCATGGCAAGGCTACATTCAAACTAGACCCCCCCTCCTAACATACTTGTGTTTGGGAGTGGGCCTGCATTGAGGACATAGGTCACCCAGGGAAGAAAACTGTTCACCAGCAGAAGTCTGCAAGGGCAAAGTGAAGGAGATATAGACACAAACTATAATTTACACACCATAGGTCATCCCCATGGCAACAAGTTAGAGACGGAACACACTGAAGCAGCCTAGCAGCTTACAAAAACACACCTGCCGTAAACGTACACACTTATGTTTGGCAGACGTAACCATAGTCCACAGAACGGGGGGGGGCATAAAATCATGTCCACTTGTCTGTTTGCTTTTGAAAAACTCAGATATAAGCTTTTGTTTGAAAACCAAAAAAATGCGGCTACAATTTGGCCCTTTACTAATCTTTTAAATTATTTTCTATTGTTATATTATTTATTGTTACATTATATAATACATTTGTAATGAATTGTTCTCAGTTTTATCAGATTACATAAAATTATTTGCAGGAGCTCCCATTGCTGCATTCTGCATGATGCTCCAGAAGTCACATGGCGCCTGGTCCATGGATGCAACCGCAGCATGTAGGAAGGAGCACGTGGGACAGAATGCAGAAGGCAGCTTTGGAAACTCTGTGCCCGCCCCACAAACCGCTGTCACAATCATAAATGGAATCTCTGAAAATGGAGCCGACTCATCAATCAGATGCAGCAACCCAACTCTGTGAAAACGCCTGGTGACCCCACCGTAGCGTCCACCCTTTTAACTGACACAACCTTGCGGAAAAAAAAGACTCTCACTAGTTAGCAGTCAGCCTGATTGCAGGTACGTTTTAATAAGCTATTGTTTGTACTCAGATCAAAGCAGGTTCAAAGGAAGGAGACGGCTAACCATTGGCCGAGGCCGCGGTCCAACCCCTTTCCGCCCACATAGAGGAAACTCCGGGCTTTACACATAAACAGATGTAGAGAAACACACATAAAAGCTGAATAGGGTGTCCATTTTCGAAAAGTGACAAAACGCAGGGAAATTCTTCAAGTTCAGCTTTTTTTTGGGGAGGGGGGGGGGGCGGGCAGAACAATTAAAGACACAGGCCCCGTAAAGCTGCAGTGACACCATATCTAATTACTATTAGATAATTACTGAACCTCCATGCAGAGCAAGAGAAGGTTCAGGTTAGACACATGTGGCTGTGGAATGAAGGCGCCTATTGATACTACAGCCAAATTAATAATGTCACATAGTAAAAATGCACCAAGAGTATGAGGCAGTTGTAAACAAAGGAAGGTGTGACCAGGGAGAAGCTCCATTTTAACACCTGAAGCGAATAATCACCTGTCACCTCCCCTGCAGGGCGGTGTCTATATTAGCCATCTCTTTGACACACACACTTTGTCTATACACAAGCAGACTCATTCAAAGACACAAAACAGCTCTCACACTCAAGCCAACATACACTAACGCACCCTCAAACAACACACGGACTGCACCGCGGGCGTACACACACACACACACATTCAGCCACTCTCTTGCACATACACTCTCTCTCTCACATACATTCACTCTCCCTCACGCACACCTTAAAACACGCCATAATGATGAGAGTTTGTAACGCAGCAAAGGCAGACAAAAAAAGAGACGTATACTCAAGCGGAGGCTTAACGCTTAGCCCTGCTTGCATAGTTTCAAGAAGGCAATTTTTTTTCACGTTAACTTTGATATTCGATGAAATATTAGAAACTGGAATCATGGCTTCACTCTACACCTCTTTATATCAGCAGATTGCCAGAAAACAAGGAGAATAACAGACACATATCATAACATAAAGCAAGCTGCACAGAGGTGCAAAATAAATTAACCCTTCATCTGCCAAGAGCAGTTACTTATTCATATGAAAACTGCTTTCTATTCCTGTGTGATTTACTGTATCATCTTCTGGAAAACACCTGTTTCAGAGTCACAGAATTAGTCAAAAAAGGACTGAACCCAAATAGGCCTCCCCTGCAGAACCCTATTTAGACATTATCTAGATGTTTTGCATCTAAAACTCTTTCAGCAGATGGCAATTTTTACTAATTACAGAGTTTGGTGTTTTATGAGTTAATGCAGACCTTAGACCATTATAGCAGATGTTTTTATTTGGGGAACATGTTGATCCTTCATTGTGTACAGAGGAGACTTCCACAAAAAGGGACAAGCACTGTTAACTTTGCAAGTTCCTAGTAATTCATGAAAAACTACCCAATCTCCATTAGACGTGACCAGTGTCAAAGCTCATCAGCAGCACCTCAAGGTACTCTTACAAGAAGGTCACCTCGTGTTCCTACTTCCAACTGGTGTAAATGAAAAACCAGGAGCATTGTTCATGCCCAGTGGATAGCATTAGAAAGGAGAACTAGTTTCTCATGGGGAATGTCGTTCTGCTTTTCCGAAAACGAGACAAAGATGGTGAAGACTTTCCCTCCGAGTCCTTTGGCCTCAGCGACACAGATCCAGAAGCTAGTCGGGCATCACCTATGGTAACCGTGTCTGACGTGCAATGACCCCGAAACATAAATGGATGTGAGATGTTTGAATCTGCGAGACGCCGCAGATAAATGACTCGAATCTGTAGGTATGGAAGCACTGAGCCTGACGGATGCTCTGCTGTGTCAAAGCGATTGCTGACATGGGTAAGGGAGCGGGCACTTCTTACGGCTTGCTGATGACTCACCTACTCCGTCGCTCTGTAAGAAAACACTCTGGAGTACAAATTCAGCATCTCAGCGCATGGCCCGGCCCTCCCGAATGACTAAAAAGTAGAAGTGAAATGATTAACCCCTTTGCTGCCAGATGCAGCTTAACTGCCGTCAGCGAGAAAGGCCCCCGTCCTTAAACAGAAAAGAAATAGCAGAATGAGAGAAGCAGACCACACTGCTTTCGTATTAGTGACAGGTCTCCTGCTGCAAGAAATCCACAAGGCTGAGTCTTGGTCGCAAAATTAATAATACTCTCAGCATCTGACAGGTTGTACCATATTCTGCGGTTCTTGAAAGACGTACCGGTAAAGAAATGGTTAACCGAGAAAAGATTCCTAATCTGTACTTTCTCAGGCTTTTACCCATGCTGCCAAGAGACATAGGCACACTATATATGAAATCGAGGTGACACTTGGGTCTGTGTCACCATACCATCTGAAATGGCCAATGAATCAGGTCCCAGGGGTCTGGAGCATGCAATTCAACTTAAACTGTCCCATACAAGCCCTTCACAAAAATCCAAAGCCTAGGTGGCTGTATTTCTAATACGTACATTGTGAAATAGGCATTGAAGCCATCTGGGAACGACAATGAAAACCATGAATAGATGCTAAGGCGTGAGCTTACACCGCCCAGTGTTAGGCGAGCGGGAGACACCTGCCTTAGCACCTTACGCAGGGCAGACACCCATGTCCTGGACGCCTCGGGCGGCCTAAACAAAGGCTCAGGGCACTCACAGTCTACTCTGGCTGTCCTGAGATCTCGCTTGTGAATTTGTACCCGGTAGCCTTTTAGTCACTGACTCTTCAGCTTTTCATTAGGCGCAGGTGACTAAGTGGTTAGTACTCCGTCGCTTGTGGGACAGTAAAAAAAGTGAATCGGATGAGAGCACTGTTTGTCCGCTGAGTCGTCAAAGAAGTGACACATCCGGTAACATATCCTCAGACCTGACATAACAGCTAAGCTAGTTATTCACCAGCGTAATTGGTGCACAAAGGATGTTAAACACAGTCAGAAACAAGACGAAGGGCTTAAGATCCGTCGGGTTCTGCGGCAAAGGACAGGGATGGGAATCAGCGCCACGGCCGTGCCGCAAAGCGGTTAGCCTGAACATGTAACCCACTGATGATACAGATTTGGCATCTTAATTACACGGCAGATATGAATAGACCTGACATCGCTTTGTGTAACAAAGTGCACAGGGAATGTCTTCCTGCACGGACAAGGCCCGAGCGCCCAGTGTGACAGTGACAGACTCAAGAACTCGATGACTGAGTAAGAGGAAGAAGAGGTCAGGTGAGTCCCATGAACTTTATAGCTAAAGGGGTAATAATAATGTTCATTACTTTAAATACTTATACTCCCTAGTCCTTAACATGCGATAACTGTTAATTAAACTGAATTGCATTTATTTATAATAACAATTATACTGGAAATCTAAACACGACTGGAAAAACAACATGCCCTGATTGAACTGCAGGGGGCGCGCTTCATAATTCCAATGCTGGCGTGATTTGAGCAGGTGTCACACCCAGGCCCTGACCCAGGCATATGGAATGCCATTGGGTTTATTCAAATATATGGTAAGATAAGGCCCATGTGTCATCCTTTGCTAGCAAATTTTTAAAAAGAAGTATGTGTTGCCCACTGCTTTGAGGCCACGTGGATTTTTGTGATGCGAGTCTGAGCCGGTGCTGGGATGCCCCGGCAGGGGGACCCACTGGCTCCTCATGCAGCGGAAGTGTAGCGATTAGCCCTGGGAGGCCATAGTGCAGGCCGGGGTCTGCTCTGTTTGCTGGGTAAATATTTACAGTTCAAGCAGCACCTTTACGATCCGATTAGGCACCGGAAGGCAGCGCCTCATGTGCCCATCTATGGCAAATTATCAGCAGCGCCTCAGTATCGCCACCCAGCCAGATTTGCATGTTTTTCTCCCAGAGGCATTGTGGGGCAAGAGGTCCTCCCTCAGAGGAACAGTTTGGGCCTTTTCATCCTAATAGTCTGCTCACTGGCCACCAAATGCACTCCCTGCATTCTTTCTAGACAACCCCAGTACCTGCCAATGTGGAGAAATACTGCCAGTAAGCAGGAAACCCCACCAATGAGAGAGTAGCAAGTTACGCCCAATCAAAATCCACCTTAGCTGTCTCGCAGAAAATAAAATAAAAGGAGTTTTATTGCCTTGAAAAGGGGTTACTATTTAACACCTGCCTTAATAATGTTCAGCAATCAATGACTTTGTAAAAGCACGTTGTCAGATAGAGGGTGGCCAATCGAGATGCGGCCCAGAATTTAAAATCCCTGTGTCACTCATTTCCAATGCAAAGCAGCAAGCATGCAAATTCCTCTCAGAGTTCCAGGGTTGCACCTGTCGGGCCCACACCATCTAGCAGTGGCATCGCTGGGTCCCAGTCACAACAGCTTTTATTACTAAGGAGACTCATATGGACCAGTTCCCTAAAATAAAGCTTAAACTGCTTCTTAAGGACCATTACCCTATTTTATCTGGCAGCTCAGTTACTCTCAGAACCTTCTGGATGCTCCCCCTTACTCAGCCACTGGTCACAAACGCTAACTTAAAGATGAATGTTTGGCAACACATTACTTGAGGGAGCACAGGTAACTTAGTAACTCAGGTGCCATAAATCATGAACTAATAAATGCTTGATAATACATGAACTGTTGCGACTGATTAATGATGAATGAACATGGGATCAGTACGTAAATAAACAATAAAAAGTGTGTATTAATACATTATTTGTAAAGTGTTACCGAATGTTTTTCCTTACAACTGCAAGTGCAGTAAAACTTAGAATATCCCTTCACAGGCATGTATGACTAAAAACTTTTTACTCTAAAAAAAAAAATTTACTCTAAAATGTCACAACATGACAGGAGTACTATCACAGACACCATCTGTAATTCAGGTACCTAAACTCTGTAGTGCATTGAGGGTAGACGCTTTTGTTTTGACACTGTTTCTTATGCAGAGGCCAATCAGGTCATTTGCAAAGCAATGGCGCCCCCTGCTGGGATTCAGAAGCTACAACCACTACTGATTTTTTTTGGTTTTTTTTTTTGTGACAGTGTACCATGTCATTTTATCGAGAGCTTTGCGCCACCCCCCACCCCCACCCCCACCCCCAAGCTGACCATAAACTGCAGCTGATGGGCCTGTAGACTGAAGGCCAACCTGGGGATTCCAATAACAGGATGGTCTCTGAGCTGAGAACCCAAACACCTCCAAATTCAGAGATACCAGCATCAACTCGTTTCTCCACACCCATGTCAGGAGATGGGGAGTCTTAAACATCACAGCTTCAAATTTACTTGATCCACACACTGGTGCAGATGTGCTACATCAGCTACTCCAAAACCCTCTTTGAATTTCTCAACAGGAAAGCTAATGAAGGACCCTCATGAACTGGCAGCAAGCATTTCAGTTGTAAATGTCACGTTACCGAAAAGAAAAACTGGGTCACATTCTGTCCCCAGTGATGACTCAATGGGGAGCAGCCTTCTGAGAGAAAGCTGCTTATATGAGAAAATTCGGCAGAGGGAAACCACCTGCTATAATACTGGCACACAGAGCGAGCTGCCTGCCACCAACAAGGCCAGCAAAAGAGAGCTTCTCAGGGAGCAGGACGCCCCAGTCCCACATAGGCACACCCCATCACACTGACCGAGCGACGACCCACCACTGTCCATTGTCACACTGCCAAAACGTCCAACTAATAATACTTCAGTGTTTTCCTCCCTGTTGGCATGTCGGGGCACAGCAGTGAGAAAAGAACCGGTAGGGTGTGAAAAACAGCTTCTTTCCAGCGAGATGGAAAGAGGAAGCTCAGAAGACCAGTGCCCTTCCTCAAATCTCAGGCACCGCACGGATCTCTCCCACCCCCACACGAGGCTGAGGCCAGAGAAGGCATGGTTCTGGAGGGACGGCCAAAGGAAAAGTGAACGAGATGGCCTTCATCGGCCACCTTCCAGTTTCAGGGCCGCTCTATACCGCAAACTGTAGCCTGTGGTACAGTCCACAGTGCCTGAGAAGGGAGGACACTAGCACCCCCTGCTGAAACAGTGAGAGCGCGTGTTCAGAGCTGCCAACTATCTAAGGGCAGCTAAGGACCGCTGTTCTCAGGTCCACAGCCTCAACCACACGGTCAGAGAGTGCCAGTGTGAAGCCGTTAGGCGAATACAAAAAGACGTGAGAGGCTTAAAATGTAAACTTCCATGTCATGTGTGAGTGTCTCTAAGCACCCAACAACCTGCTGCTTCAGGCACATTTTCATCACTTGCCTTTTTCAGTTACTTCCTGTTCCTCTTCCTACACTCCCAGGTTCTGCATCTCCTCTCTTCTTCAGTGAAACCCGAGAATGTACTCCTCCTTATGAGTTCAACGCTCCTGTTTCTTCTTCCAGGAATCTTAACGTTCTGCCATATAACCTAAAGGAACAAATACCTCCATATAAAGCTAGAAAAACCATGACAATCAAGACCAGGGAAAGGTTCATTTTCCCTCCAATACTCATCAGCAGCTGTCTAACTGTAGCACAGCAATGGTGCTAAAAGATCAATAAATTCTAAGTACAACAAAGCATATATTCTTAGTCAATAAACAGGAACATAAACGTAATTTAGCATTTATAAACCAAGAATGTACAATGTACAGTGTATGATGTGCAAATTCATGTAAGATGAATAAATCTACCAGGTTTCAACTCTAACATTAAAATAATAAAAAAAAAAATTAAAACAATTAATGGGGCCACCACAGATTTTCCATAGAATGTCAGTCGTACAGTAAGACTGAGAAATGGTTTGAGAATGCTCAAAGAACACTCACCTCTAGAAGAAATGCTGTCAGTGGCATGGTCATAAATTACGGGGTGGGGGTTTTAACCCTCCCCAGTACATCAAAACTTAGTAATACACCCCCCCAAATAATCATGTTTCGCCCTAAATGGGTGGGGACATAAACCCCCCAATGCTCAAACCAAAGTTACGCCCATGGTCAGAGGTATAAACTCAACACAGATCAAAGACTAGATGTTCAAGTAAATCTAGCAACAAGAATTTTACTCTTAAAATAAGTGCATAATGTACAGTAAGTCTAGTCTAGTCTAGTAAAGTCTAGTATATATATAAAAAAACGCCATCAGACAAAAACAGTAATGTAAGCACACGACAATAACAAAAACAATCGCGGGCATTTAACCCCTCATGCCTACGTAGACCAAGAATATCCGCTCCACACGAGGTGGTCACAGGTTAGAAGGATGTGGTTTCACCAAGGTTATAGGAAAAGATCTAAAGATTAAAGGGTTATGGAACAGCATGCAAACCGCACTATACGCTTTAAGCTGCTCTTACACGGCGAATCTGGTACATTGTTTCCCACGGTTCCAGCATGTGCTATGTGGGACGGTGCGTTTTCCCCGGCCTACTTTTGGATTCATTCAACAGCAAGAAAAATGTCACTGCATATTTCGCATGCCGTTCATTACATAGCAAAAATGCACCGAATAGTCTGTTAAGCATGAACATTGCGCTAATATTCTGCCAGCCGATCCCAGTACAGATGAACACTTACGGGAGGTTCTGCAGAGGCACTGGAGACAGCTTCTTCCATCATCACCAGCAAAACACCAAATGATTCTGTTGTCTCCTCCCTCCAACCGTGTCTGTTTGATTTATTCCCTCCAAGCTTTTAATCTGCTCTGGCGTCTGCTGGTGGCTTGGTGCCATTCTTACGCTTTATGTTGCCAGTCAGCCGTGCCCCTATGTCAGTGTTTTTCTGCACAACACAGGGCCATGCTGACCGCATCTACGGCTTTTGCGTATTAATAGCCATGCACCGCGGCAGGTGCGTACAGTAATCCCAAAAGAAAATCCCAATGTGCGTGTTGGACGGAGAACGTCTGTGATAATCTAGCCAGGTGACCATCATATCAGCCAATAAAAGCAATTTAGGCTACACAGCCTAAATATAACATCACAGTAAATGCATTTCTTCACAGTGAAAGTAACCTTACTAAAAGGAGAAGCTGACTAGAAACTGACTAGATCTTTCAGAGCCATAAATCACCTGCTGATAATCAGATCTTAAAAATGCAGGGTGTCTGTAATACAGACGGCGACAATGATGCAAGCGTATCAGACAACTCTAAAAAGCAAGAAGCAACATGTCAGAAAATTGCGAGCAGGAGCGTGATCTGTTTAAAAGCTTAGTTCATTCAAGGTGAGTCTAAACCAGGCTAACTGCGGCCACCACACTAAGCTGTCCCGCAGAGGAATGGTTTTGAGTCAAAACAATGCTTGTGAGATAATGGCTTTATCTGTAACGGATTAATAAACGCAAAACATTCTCCAGGATTAGGTGAAATATACTCATTACAGGGTAGGGGTGAGGAACCTGATCCATGGAGAGCTGGGGTGGGTGTGGGATTTTGGGATGACCTCTCTGTTAGCCAATAATAAAACAGTGGTTCTCAACTCCTGCCCTGGGGACCAACTGTTATTGGCGGATTGAGAGGTTATCTTCAAAACCCGCACCCCTGCTGGCTCTCCATGCATCAGGGTCCCTACCCCTATTATAGGGGACGGCCATATTTTGTATACGTCTTCAGGATTCTCTTTACGTAAATGGAGCCTTGCTACTTGTCCATAGCTCCATCTTTGTGTGGCGCGTTGTGGGACCTAGATCTGAGGCAGGACAGGGCACAGGACGGGAGGACACACAGTCCTGAGGCAGGACAGAGCACAGGACGGGAGGACACACAGTCCTGAGGCAGGACAGGGCACAGGACGGGAGGACACACAGTCCTGAGGCAGGACAGGGCACAGGACGGGAGGACACACAGTCCTGAGGGAGGACAGGGCACAGGATGGGAGGACACACAGTCCTGAGGCAGGACAGGGCACAGGATGGGAGGACACACAATCCTGAGGCAGGACAGGGCACAGGACAGGAGGACACACAGTCCTGAGGGAGGACAGGGCACAGGACGGGAGGACACACAGTCCTGAGGCAGGACAGGGCACAGGACGGGAGGACACACAATCCTTAAACTGCAGGGCCGGTCAGTTCCATTCACTGTACAAAAAATCCCATTATTTTTACGGAAAACAAACTGGCAGCTGTGGTTGCCATAACAAGTTAATAACCAGTAAATTATATTATAAAATGATTATAAAATAACACGAAGAGGATGACTGGTGCCTCCCACTAACCAGCCACCAGCAAATTCATCCTGGCACCATCATTTGCCATCTAACACGCCAAAGTTGGACTAGATAGAAGCATCATGTGCACCATGACTTTCTCCAGGTCACTCGGAGACAATGTATGTAAAATGTCCTTGATTGTTACATGTCACCTGCATGGACATTTAGTGCCAAGAACATTTTTTGACAGGTGTAGATTGTCAAAATATGACTAGGGTTGA
>JAODKM010000038.1:8810992-8837864 GCA_026780845.1 Petrocephalus sullivani
CCGGGGACTAACGAGTAATTCGACATAGGGAGGTTTTCGTCTTAAGGAAGGTCGACTTAGCGAGGTCCGACTGTAATTATATACATGCCAAAAATAATGTCATGTAAATAATTATGACCATGCATTCTTACCCAAATTCCCATTTGTCACAGAAAAATCTGATGTTCCATTTGCTGAAGGTGTAGTGTTGGCATGGACACTGATTCAGAGTGAGATGTCCCAGATAGTCAGAACAATCCCGTCACGCAGAATGGTGTCATCGAAGTGACTTAGTCTTCCAGTGAGGACAGAAAGAGTAGGACGTCGCTGGCTTGAATTAAGTACAACTACAGTCGTCTGATTTGAGAAATTATGAAGAAAATTCAGGCACACATTTATTAACACTGCTTACCATCAGCCTCAGTTTTGACCTCGTGTTTGTGGAGGGAGGCTGACTAAGACTGAGCAGAGATGACTGAATATCCAGAAACAAAACTGGTCCCAAAAACTCTTCCCTTCGCTTCTGATGCTCAGAACTCTTGTTTCATAACTTATAATCCTATTGGGGATGTCACCCCAGAGAATTCTATACCCCAATGTCCACATCCTCAGCAGGAGGACCACCGTTTACAATTGTTTCATCATCTCCATGTGCTACAGTAAGGAAGTTGTGATAGGGTTAAATACAAACTTATTCTGCTGATCTCAGTAAATCTATATTGAGCCCATTGTGCTCACCAGTACAGTTAGTAAGTACAAAAAATCTTTGTTCCTTTTGAGGTTTTAAATAAAGCAAATATGCTCAGGTTTATCCTGGGGAACAATTCCCTATTCTGGGTCACCACTGTCTTTTTTTAGAATTCTACTTTTTCTACCGTATTTCATTATTGGTGGAACAGTGACCAACAGTAATCTGCTCAGCAAAGTAATGATACTATTCAAAGAAGTCATGAGTGCCACAAGCAACCTAAACCTCGGCTAGTCTACAAATTTTACCAATCTACCACAAGTAACACCAGAGCTATGTGATTTTGTTTCTACCAGTATTACTATGGATGCTTGCACCATTTCTAACATTTATCTTCAGCCATTACTAATGCAGGAAAGGCACTGTTAAAGTTTCTGCAAACTATCCAGCAGGATTTTCACCACAATCAGCTAAATAAAAAGTAAAAACCACTTGAAACTTACTAACTTACTAACACATAATGTTTAACTGGCATGACACACTTCGATATTGCAAAGCAAATTATCACTATATTTATTTTTTTCTGGTAGACGCTAAGATTTTAATGTAAAAGCTAATTTGCACACGAATCCCCAATTTCCAGAAGCCATGGTGTGGGAGGGTCTTTGGAACGTGAATTAATAGCAGGAGTCCTGGGTTTGATGCCTACAGTTGTGCAGCAGGCTTCGCTTGGGGCAGAGTCTTGCTGATCTTGGAGCCCATGATGTTGCTCTTTTGTCTTGCCTCTAAATGTCTTGGTTCTGCATTAGTCTTTGTTTTGTAATCCAGTTGTTTGGATTATGTTTTGTAATGTTTGTTTGTTTTTTGTTTGGAAATAGTTTGTTTGTTTTTTGTTTTGTGATCCATTTGTTTGGCTTTTGTCTTAATACTGTCCTCAGGGTCTTGGTTATCATTGGACACTACTTGGTTATCATCCTCTGGCTCCAACAATCATCCACACCATATCCAGATATCTGGTCCTATTCAATCTTGATAAATGTGGCTCATCTGGAAATTGAGAATAGTCGGTCTGTACTACCGGTATACACATTGTCAAAAAGAAAAACAATAAATGGTTTATGATGTCTGTAACACATAGAAATCAAATAGGCCTTCTAAGATTACTCCCAGGATTACCTCCATTTTCTCATCAGTGAAAATAATTTCCCTATGTCTAACAAAGCATTTATTTTCTTAAGAAATTGTATCATATTATAATGATTTAGAGAATTGTGATGTGGTAATATAATGCTTAAAAATGTATGATCGCATTTATTGGTCTTTAAATAATTCGCCAAAAATCTTTATGAGAACATGGTTTATGAAAGCCCAAAGG
Organism: Petrocephalus sullivani; assembly: GCA_026780845.1. NCBI lineage: Eukaryota > Metazoa > Chordata > Actinopteri > Osteoglossiformes > Mormyridae > Petrocephalus > Petrocephalus sullivani. The sequence goes on from JAODKM010000038.1 coordinate 8,813,035, forward strand.
CTAAGAATACAATGTCCATTTAACGACACTGGTTTCAGAAAAAGTCCACAGGGATCAGCGTGATGAGAGAAAGCCTGTGTCTGTGATGAGTCTGTTGGTCACTTGAGTGTTTATATTTAGTACTGGGAATGAGGGTTTGACCATGGTTGACCCAAAAGAATCTTAAGAAAACAAACGATCCTGTGAATTGCTGTTACGGGGAGTGAATCCCCCGGTGGTCAATTAAGTTATCCAGCTGTTCTCCCTCACTATGATGTACATCGCTCAAGATCTGCATTAATCATTAACTATTACTAAAAATGTGGAAAAACTTTGTCGATATGTTTTTATTGAGACACAAATTTCAGTGTGGCAATTCGTGCAACAGTGGAAGTGAATACCTTAGGCTCAAACCATAGCATTACAGATGTGTCACGTCCTGCTCGCCACATCTGCCTGGCCCTCCTGTCTCCTCCCTCACCTGATGGGCCACCACTGATGCTTGCTGCCCTGCGTTTATGTTTTAAAGTACCTGTTTGTCTCATCCTCAGTAGTCCAGTCATTAATGTCACTCCTCCTGTCAGCCCATTTCCGTTGCCATTAGAGCCCCTTCATTTGATCCCTCGTGATCTGGTTCACTTCCGGTTCCTGATGGTTTAAGTTTTATAAAAGTCCTTTTTGTTTCGCCCTAATGCTAGCCCCCAAGTCATTTTCCCTGCATCTCATGACAGAATGACTATTCTCCACAAACTAGCCTACAGCTTTCCCTGGGAGCCTGTCACTACGCATTTCCATCTGCACACTTTCCTCTGTGCCTGACCTCCTCTCGATGTTCAAGCCTCCTTCGCAATGATGATATGAAGATCCCCGTATCAACCCACTGACCAGGAGCGACCTCTGGAAACCCGAAGAGGAGGAGGGTCCTGAGGAGACTCCCTGCATGCGAGTCACCGCACCCATGAGGAGGCCATACTGGGCTCACTTACACGACGACGAGGAAATGCCCATGTTGATCCCTCCAGAGCCCCAGGTCTCCGAGATGGGCTGCTTCACCGCATCGGCGCTGTATAATGCCCTGAAACTCATTGCTGCTTTGCCCACTGGCTCTCCAAAGCTATCCACAGATTCACCCACTGGATCCCTGAAACTCACTACTGCTTCGCCCACTGGATCTCCAAAGCTCTCCACAGATTCACCCACTGGATCCCTGAAGCTTGCCAAAGATCCTTCTGCTGGCTCCCTGAAGCTCTCCGCTGTCTCCAGCCGCAAGAAGCGGAAACAGAAGAACCAGGCTGAAGCTGTACCAGAGCTTGTCTCACTTGGCCCAGTTCTTCTAGGAGAGGCCCAGAAGAGGTTACAGCCACTGTGCCTCTAGAACATGTCTTTGCCTCTGCTGCACCCCCAGAGCCCATCCTCACCTCTCTCAGATACTATGGTCTAGGTTCCCGGGCCAGAGAGTTTGCATGCACCTCAGGCTCGCACCAGATTCTTGGCTCAGAAAGGGCTGCTCCACCCGCGCACGAGACTACCGACCTGGAGAGGGCTGCTCCATCCTGCTCACCTCCAGGTGTCCCAGTTCTACCCCACTCGGTTGGGCTGACCCAGATGATGCCCGGCCGGGGGACTTCGAGTGGGACGCTCTATGCCTTGCCCTAAGTCCCGCTCTGTGGGGCCCTACCCCAGCCCACGCACACACCGACCTTGTTCCAAGTCCTAGTGTGTTCAACTGTGTATAGTGCCTTACACAATATATTCACCCCATGGTGCTTTACAATAATAATAATGATTGATACTTTATTGATCTCCATTGGGAAATTCTCTACTCACCTCCCCAAGTCTTGCTCTCCATGAGAGCAAGCTTGGCCATGAAGGGTGCCCACCTCGTGCAGTGCCCAGGGAGCTGGGGGTTAAGGGCCTTGATCAAGGGCCCATAGACGTGTCAAAGCTGGGCTCAAACTGGCAGCCTCCCGATCACAGGCACAGAGGCTTAAGCCAAGGAAAGACAAAGAAATGAAAGAAAGAAAGAAAGAAAGAAAGAAAGAAAGATGGCAAGAGAGGACAGGAACCAAAAACTCCCAGGTAGGGAGAAAAAAACCTCGGGGGGGTGGCAAGGTCAGCTGGCTGCCCAACCCCCCTGGGCATGCTAACATTACTGTATTTACGTACCTGTTTGTCTCATCCTCCCTAGTCCCTTCATTAACACTGCTCCTCCTGTCAGCCCGCCTCCCTCCCCGTTATAGACCTCTCCTTTGATCCCTCATGATCAGGTTTATTTCGAGTCCCTGCTTTTTTCTAGTTTAATAAAACGCCCTTTTTTATCTAGCCCAGACGTCAGCCCTCGAGCCATTTGTCGTGCATGTCATGAAAAGATGTCCACAGGGTGCCGTCTTAAATTAATTACCACACTAATAAATAGGCTAACGAGTTTGCATAACATCAGAACTGTAGAATAACATGTGTGTGTATTACCATGACTACGATAAACATGTACATCCTGGAGACCCTAGCTGAGTTATACTTGTTAATTACAAGTATTACAAATAAATGAGACTTGTAAAAAAATGCGCTCATTTTCTGAAACAGATATGGGAGATGTGGCCGAGAAGGCAGATTTAGAGTTTATCGTTAAATCTTACCGTCATAAATGCATGCTTTCTACCGCAGTGCCGTGTAGGCCAGACACTCAACCCGTCACTTTCCACATAATTAAAATTAGATAGGTCCAGTCATCAAGTTTCTAACTGACTCCAAACTGACTAAACATACTTACATTAAGTTGCATTAGACATTTTATTGAAATTAAGGATTTACGGCAATAAAACTATCAGTTAAATTCTCGCTGGCTATCCCTGCATCGCACGTCCAGCTCTATTTTTCCAGATCAGTGCAAAATCATTTGCAGTATGGTCCCTATTTCCAAATGATAGCACATGAAAGGGAAAAAAAGTCGTCTTTGACGTCATCCGTGGAGGCGTAATACAAAAGAAAGAAGAAAAAAAAGTTGTTTTCTGTTTACTAAGTGAATGTGCATTTTACTCTCCTTTGATCGGATAAATGCATTATGTTTATTTCGTGAGTTATGCTTAATGATCGCAGGAAAAAGATGCAATTGTCACTAGAGCAGGCGGACGGCATTACAGATACTGGAGTGTCTCCTCTAGCTCAACCTCGCTTTCTGTGCGCACCACCTCCTGCCTCTGCAACATTGCCCACCTCTGGAAATATCTCAGCAGTCCTGCCGACACAGCCTGTAGTGAACTTAATGAGCCTCATCCTACACACAAGTCTAGAGCTCAGACAGTCAAAAAGACGCAGAGACAAGGTTATATCACGGCTAGATCTCGCTCTTTCCATATTCCTGCATGCGGGTCCTGGATACTGCACACTGCGTCTTAATGAGCAAGCTGTGTCCGCTCAAAATTTCACTGAATTCCCGTGTCGCCGATCAGCCACTATGGTTAAATGTCTTGTTTAATGGTTGAGGTAAGCATGCGGTTTATTAATTACTACACGCCACGGTTGGATGGATCGCTCGTGACTGCATAAAAATGATAACAGCATTGATGTTTTCTTCAGGGCATGTTTTGCTGGCGAGTCCTTGACAATATTCTCCTTTTCACTTACGCCCATTATCTTTTCATCTGTACACTGCTACTGGCATTTATGTTGGTAGGAGTTTTAAAACATATGTGAAGTGTTATTTAATTATATTGCAATTCAGCGGGCAAATACTATTGTCAAAGCGCATGCAAATCACCCGCATTCAGTCCTGCGAGCTACACGCACCACTTAACTCGGCACACACAAGTTGACTGCTAATGTTGTTTGTATTCCGAAAACGCTTTCGGGTTATTTATTAATATAACATGTATCGTGCTTTATTGGTTTGCTGGTATTCAAATTTCCCACTTAACTATTTATTTTAAAACAATCTTTGATTGTATATTTTATTAACGCGGCGTCCTATTTTCTAGTTAGGAGGGATTGTTTATGTTGAAGAAGAAAAAAATAGTTTAGCTTTATATAGAAAGGATATATGAAAATGATCTTTAAAGGAACTTATTGGTGTTGCAGTTTTATGGAAACTGCAGTGAGAAAACGTGTTGGCAGAATTGACATAACTATAGCTTATGCTGTTTAAATGCGTGTAGTTTCCACTGTGTTCGGTGATGGTTGTTTGAGTGCCCATTCAGCTTTCGCTGAAAGTTAGTTTAGGGTCGGTTTTAGGGTAAGTGTTGGTTTGATGCTGGGTGAGCAGTGCACTAGAGTGGGAACGGTTGCAGGAACAGGAGCCTGCTTTGCCGCCTCGGTCCACTAGTCCGGATCAGAATAAGAGAATGAGAGGCCAGACTCCGAGACGTGTTTTCAGCTGTGTTTTTCTGTTATACAAATAATCACGTACTCTGTCGCAACCTACCAATGCAACTATATTACATATAACACATATTATTGCAGCATACAAATCACACGTGTTTTATTTTGGCCTGTTGTATTTTTCATTAAGGAATGATAATCGATATAGCATTCAACATGGTATTTTATAATCCAGGTGAATCTAACACCAATAAGGTATGTGTGCTCTGATTAATGTCTTAATTAAATGAAGGTGCAGTAGCATACAGCGACTGTCAGCACAGAGGAGCAGAAAGCATAGATCTGCTACTAGCATAGATCTGCTCCCACACAGCGTACACTCATGTATTGTATTGAAAAAGAAACAAACTCCTAGCTGACGTTAAAGGAATTTTTATGAGTAGTGTGTAGGTCTGTGTAGTACCTCGAGATCTCTTTTATTTGTAAAGGTTTTTGTTTTTGGTTTCTATAGTCATGGAGATACTGACGTCTTAGTCACATATGCTCTACGGTTTAAGATAAATACTGCTTTGAATAAGTTCAGCACAGATATAACGAGCCCGTGTGATCTTTATTAATAAGTTTTTTTAAAGCCTTCTGGGAAGCGTGGATCTTGGGGAGAGTCCTGCTTTATAACTCGTTATAGGCTGCCGCCGTGAGTTTTCAGAGGTACGCTAGGAATATGTTACTTGGTGTTTAACACATGCAAATTTGTTAATGTGTAGCATTCACAGTTTGCTTATATTTAGAACAGCGGTTATACAGTTCGTGTTTGTTTGTTTGCATGCGTTGCATTTTCCTACTTTGGAGGAAAGAGATATTTTTCAGTTTTCCCGTATTGGTACCGGTGCTGCTAAAGTGTCAGGCGTGCGCCTTTGGGGATCCCCATCAGCTCCATCATTTGCGAAGCTGGCCAGATCAGCCTGTATCGAGAATGTGTCAGTTCTACCGAGAAGCCCCCTAGTGGCATAATACATAGTCCCCATTCAGTCCCTGGCGGTTCTAAACAGTAAAACGTTGGGCTGTATACGGGGGATGTATTTGCAGTATAGGGGACAGCTGTTCTCCTGCATATTTCCCGTAAGCACAGGTGTCGCTTTGAAGTTGAATGCCACCCTTAGTGACGATGCTCTAACCTCCTGGCGCAGGATGACCAGCAACGAAACGCTTCTCCGATTTTTGCAAGCCCACATTAGTTTTTTTTTTTTACAGACTTTCTGGGTGCCTCACGGGGATCTACGCAGGGTGTCTGTGGTTTTCACACGCCGATCAAGATAATGCTGTGATATGCCGGCAGGTTTCATAAGCGCTCATAGTGGATACATGCAGAAACCAAGGATTAGCTGCAAACCTCGGTTTTGGGTTCAGTGTTCGGTGCAATTTCGGTTCAGCAGGGAAAACGGTGATTGTTTTGAAACTATTTATTTTGAAAACAGCAAACACACTTATGGAAACTTATGAATCAAAGGCAATGCGTTTGTCAACGCGTCTAAATCACAAAACCTGGGAGACGCATATTTGCATTGTAAAAATGAATATGAAAGGTAAAATTCCAAAATATAAAATCATGAATTAATGAATTATGTCGCGTTATCTCTACTACCGAGTATTAGTGCATCTCTGTCACTGAATTTGCTGACCTGCAGAGGCTGGTTGTACCTTGCTCCGATCCTACACACCTTTGTATGGCGTTCTCTTCAATTAGTAAGCTAATTAGCTGTTGGCTGTGTTTCAAGAAACAACCGACTTCGGTATAACAGCCGACAAACTGTTTTGGTCTCATCAACTATATATATTGTTTCTAACATCTTTGCATCAGTAAAATAAATTTATCAATGTAGTTTAGTGAGTTAAATCGTTTTGCTTTATCGATTTTGTATTATTGTATTATTATAAAAAAATTACCAATAGGACTGCCCCGGTTAAAAAGGCGTGCACCGGATACAATTTGGGATGAACTAGGGATATATTGTTTCTAACATATTTGTATCAGTAAAATAAATTTATTAATGTAGTGTAGTGAGTTAAATCGTTTTGCTTTATCGATTTTGTATTATTTATTTAGCGCACAACTGGTGTTCTGAATGTTTTTGGGGGTCACTATGAGCACTGGAGGACGTGTCTTTTATTGTGAACCCGCCTATTTTTTTAAGCTGTTGAGCGCAAAGGCAGGCTCTTTAGTGTCTAGTGTTAGCGAATGAAGCAAAAATATGGCTCCTTCCTCATCCGACTTTTAGGGGAATATAATTGAGCCATCCATATGTGTATATGTTGGAGGATGTTTGGTAATGAGTTTATTTGATTTAAATATTTTGATTAAATGTAATTTGTTTAGTGGTTTTCACAGTTGATTTAGTGGTTTTCAAGTCTATATATATATCTATAGTCTGTATTCACCATTCACCATCACCCACCTGTCCCATCCTATTGCACTCCCCACTGGGTCACGTGACTGTCACCACGGTTACTTCTGCTGTGCCCCATGTGGGCCTCCGTCACCATGCTGTATGACATCACTAACAGGCTGAAAGACAGTGCAGAGTACCATGAGGGGAGGGTCCCGGGCCTGGGGGAAGGGTCCATGAGGGGAGGGTCCTCACCCCTACCCTATCCAGTTCCTAATCCTTGGTTTCTAATGGACACATGGACATAAAAGGTGTCATGCATTGTGGCTAACAGAAAGATCCTTACAGGGCTTTAAATGGGAATGCTATGTGCTGGTAGTGGTCATCTCAGCATGAAGTAAAAGCATGCTTAATTACATAGAAAGTAAAAAAAGTGCTTCAAAGAGATTCTCTTCCCATGGAGAAACATTTAATGGGACAATTTCTTATTTTAAAAGAGAAATCTCTCTGACATGATCTGTTGTTCAGAGGGCAAAGCCTGTTGTCAGTTAGATTGCCCCGAGTTCATGCCTTTGCTTGTGCATAAGTGCTTAGTTCCCTGTCTTCTTGTTTGGCCTTTTTACATTTTAAAGTATTTCACAGATGCTTTTGTCCAAAGTGACATACGCCTGGGAAAGCAAGGTTAGCCAGGCCCTGGAGCAGCTAGGGTTAAGGGCCTGCTTCTGGGGCACAACGGTGGCATCACTCTGCCAGCTATGAGATTTGGGCTCGCAGCCTTGTGATCACAGCATCTTAGCCCACAGAGCCTTACACCACTCCATTTATAAATGCGATTTTTGCTAGTTTTACCTTTGAGCGTATCTTTTGTTGAGCGCATGGAAGCCAGCTCTCTCCTAAATTCACAACATATAAAGTGAAAACGTGAATAAGTGTAATTTTCTAACACTAATGTATGTTTTTGTGAATTCTGGGACAGCTATGAGCAGTTTGGGGGCAGTTTAAGGTCAGGGGGCAATTTTGCGAAGTCTGGGAATCCTAATTGCAACCTCAGGCATAAATACTGTAAGTGCCAGAGATCTCCGCTTGTCTCAGAAGGTGTCTGCTCTGCAGACATTTTTTCTTTAATGATTCTGTGTAAATATGTATTTGCCTCCTTGGAGAATGGCCTCTTTTTCACCCAGGTGCCCTCCCTAGCATTTCTGTTGCAGTTAGATTAATTATGAATGTAGACTGTGCCCCTGCCCTGGAAAACATATCTGCTGGCTCTTGCTGCCTATCAGCTGCTATCTGTATTCTGGTCTCATGGTTCCGCTCAGACCAGCCTTTCGCTGAATGACATGCCGTTCAAGGTCGGCGAGCGGTCGTCCCGCAGCGTTTTCCAGGGCCCTCCGCCTGCTGGGACCATCGCCCGTGTCCCTGCGTGGACATGTTTGCACATCCCGGGTGTCGCGTCTCTGAAGCCGCTGACTGGAATTTGTAACTGAGGTTAATTGATTCCTCCTCTCTCTCTCTCTCTCTCTCTCGTTCCTTTTAGAGTTTGGGTGCGGTCTCATTTGAAAGTCCAGACCAAAATGCTGTCTGCAGCCGTATGCTGGGTAAGTGATGAGCCGCCACTCTGTGTTAAACAATGTTTATGAATTTCTGCAGTGTTTTTACATCCATAATAGTAAAAAAAGTGATTCAGGAACATTCCGCTTGTCTGGTAATATTGCAAAAGACACACAGACTGGGTCTCACTCAGGATTGCGCCTTATGTAGAGGCTGCAGTTCACAAAAGGAGGCCTCAAATCTCACTGTGCTCCTTGGACTTGGCAGGGTTGATGTTACCAGCATCCTGGGCTTCATTTGCTCTTTCTCAGCCTGGAATATTAGCAGCTGATGAAAGGGGCTGGGAAATAACTGCCTTGTGATCTTTGTTATATTTATTTCTCGCTCCCAGAAACACCTGGGCTGTTTAAACGAATTTGACTGCATTTTGTTCATCCACAAGGAAGGCCTGCGGCGGCCCGCCGCTTTCCAGGCTCGCTTAAGACTGGGATTCACGCCAGTCGTTTGCAGAGCTCGTAATCTCCATCTTTAGGTTCTTTCACGGAGACATGCACTGCCTAGCAGACAAAATCGCGTGCCTTGGCCCATGCACCATTGTGGAAAGACAATATTCTGAAACAGAAATTTGAATCGAAATAGAATAGAAAATGGGATAGAAATAGAATAGAACTAGAATAGGTACTTGTTTGGAGATCTAATAGAGAAATAGAGGAGTGGAGTCTTTAAGTGATGCTTATAGACGGCCGCTGTTAGTGAAGCACGACACATAGCCAGCTGTGCATGAAGCAGAGAGGAGATTCTACTACAGTTTGGTGTGGAAATGTACGGGGACTGTGCGGGAAAATGGGCCCGTCCTCACACAGCACCGTCAAGGTCCCTAGCGTGGTGCTCGGGACCTTATCCGACGTTAGGAACCTACTTGCAGCGTGTCAGCTCAGCAAAACGATGATTTATTTAACAGCAAAAATAATATAGTGTAATACAGAGTAAACATACTCTGGGTACTGAAAGGCAGCTCAAATCCAAATGGGGGATAGTTCTTTAACCCCTTTCACGTATGCTGTACATGATCCAGCAGTTTTTGGTGCATTCACAGAGTATTTTGTTTTTATACCCATGCATGCTACAGTAGTTATTCTTTGACAAGTCCAAGCTCCAATCATCACTAACACTATGTGCACTTACAAAACATCACATCAATACAGCTTCTACGTATCTGTTTCAAAGAAAGAAGAGCATCTGTATTTTTGATGATATTAAAAATAATACCTTCAGGATTTATAAATATCTGGGTATGACGTATTACTGTCATACCACCGAAATTCATTATTAGTAGTTTCGCACGTTGCCATGTATTGATGCATTCGTGATAACTCAGGACTTGAAAATGTCTAACCTCCTACTTAAAAAATTACTATAGGCTTGGGAGAAATATGCTTCAGTTATGCGGCTGGTCCGACCACAAACCCTGGGCTTTGCACCATGGATTGAGAACGTTATTGGAATGTTTTCTAATCGAGACTATACTTCGAAACTTCAAATAACCAGCATTTCTGGTTATTCCAGCTTAAATGTACTTATGGTATAAAAATTGCCCTATTAATATGCATCATCAGCTTCCAGAAACCAAATCCCAGAATGTATCTGTATGCCCTGACTATTATTTTAAGCACAGAAACCACAAACAGCAGAGAGCTTCTCTGAGCCAGACACCTTTCCTGTACCTACGGAGTAGCACACATAATTCATTTTCCTGCAAATGGATGTATATCCTTCTACTGGCATTCCCACCCCCTGTAAACACTGGCAAGGATGACTGCTCACCTAGCAGTGTGGAAACACACAGGGTTTGACTTGAGCACGGACATCCTTGAGATCTTTGAGGTCAAAGTTGAAGGATGTTTGTTCCCTTCAAAGCATTTTATCACCCATCTGTTTTCAGAAAGCCCTTATCCAATTCGGGACGTGATGTTCTGGAGCCTGAACTAGAAGCAAGGCTATATGCACACCTGGGCCAACCAGCAGTCATGACAATCGACTTATCGACTACTTTAATAAAACATCCAAGTAGAGAGAAGCCTTCACAGTTTCTTATATCCATCTGAAAAATACATGATAGAATTTGTCAAACCTCTGCAAAATAATTAAATCCAGTTTGAGAATATGTATTTGAGTAAGACTGTTGCATATATAAAATGGCTTGCAGACAGTACTGTTGTGTTCAAGAGCACAGAGCAGTCAACAACTTTAAGTTTAGCACGCTATGAATTCTGGGAAGGTGTGATAGTGTTCATCTGTGGCTTGGGGCCGAGGGCTCTTGGAGGTTGGCCCGGTCTAGGCTGAATCTTGGCTTTTGATGTTTGCTTGTCTGAGCGGGGAATCAGTCTCCCCTGAACTTTGTAAGTGGCCAATGCTCCCCCCCACCCCGCAGATAAACAGCGTTTGCTCAAGACAGGAATCTAACAGGGAGATTCCCACAGGAGCGGCCTGGTACATGGAGGAGGAAAATGTCTGAAAAGGGTAACAAAATATATACACATTTGCTTCCCTCTGATGAATTCCTCACCTTTTCTTTGGTGTGTTATTCTACCCTACAGTCATTTCTCTTTTGCGATGTTTAATTTGTGGCTAATTTGAATCAATGTATGCAGGAAAGAGAAGATCTACGCGTCCTGCCTTTGTCACAGCCATACGCACACGGGTCCGCAGATGTGTCATTTCTAAGACTGATTCCCGTCAAGCAAATTCCTCAGAACGCAATGGGACAGCAAAGGAACAAACAGTCTAATCTAACAAAAATAAATTGTTTTTTATCTAAGAAGATCAAACAACAAGCTGTTCTAGCCAATGTCTAGGCCTAGGGGATGAGATGAGTAAGTAATAATGGTCACAGAGGGATATTAATGATTTGATGTGTTTGTTTGGCTTCTTTCCTTCCTCCTCTGGGTGTCATGGAGGACAGGGAGCACTTGAATGAGGCTAAAGCAGATTGCCTGCTCCTGCGTGCAGTTATGATTGGCGAGGTGAAGGCTGTCACGGAGAGACTTGTGATCCAAGCCCATGTGCTTCTACAGTGGAGAACGACATAATGGAGTGTTTATCACTGACCTCATTTGTCAGGTCAGTTGAAAATTAGAGCTGTTTATCCTATTTTTAGATCACGGGCAGAACTTTTGGCTTCTTTAACGTCCTTCTGGGACCAGTAGGTGCTCCTGAAGCCTGTAAACGCTTGTCATCGTGCAAATGCAGTCAAGCTGTCTTTGGTATGGTCTTACTAGCTTCAAGAACGTTCTCTAGCATGGGAAAAGTAAATGCCATTCCAGCCCGGAAACTCCAGGGCAAGTTCTGTCCCATAAACTGTGTTCCCTCTGTAAGTGCTGGCAGAGTATGAGATACCCCGAAAATGTCAGGCTTCTGTTTGTAACCTCAGCTAACCTCAGTTTATGTTGGTGGGGGTTGTTGGTCTCTTAGATTGTACTCACACTAGGCAATCTGTACCGTCTCCAAGCACGTTTGACCCCCAAAGTCCAGTTCATTTGACTATTTTGATCGCTATGTCCCATGCCCGCATACCACGCACGCTTAACCATTGCCTGACTCACATGAAGAAGTGAGCCCTGGCACAGTTAGTCAGACTCAGGCATGGTATGCATAGTGTGATCGCTTACCGTGTCCGTACATGGAACAGACATAATGTCAATGTGACTGGCGCAAACATGTGCACGTGTACACTATACGTGAACTGCACCCAGAAGGAACAGCTTGGGTAGGCTGTACTGATTGGGTAGCTACAAAGGGATCCCTTTGGTCTATGTAGAGGGATCCATTTGGTCTATTGCAGAGAGATCCCTTTGGTCTATGTTGAGGGATCCATTTGGTCTATTGCAGAGAGATCCCTTTGGTCTATGGCAGAGGGATCACTTTGGTCTATGCCAGAGGTACGGTGTTTGCTGGGAATTTGGGCTGATAACAGTATCAGCTGGATGAATCACAGACTGTGAGATATTTGGTGAAAATGCAGCATGATTATAGGAAAATCACTGCTTTGCATATCTATAAGAGGACCGTGCGTCATCGCGTCCAAAACAACTCCAAATCAGCCACAAAATAAGGACATTAATCATGAATTCCATTGTACTATGCAATAGCACTTTTTCTACCTGTTTTTTTTTTTTAACAGAAAAAGTCGCACAGCGATGACGAAAACACGCTCGGGCAGGATCACGGAGCACAATCTGAGCGCAGACCAGCAGGGGAGTGGGGAGGGGCAATCGTGCCCTTAAAATGCAGTGTGAGGAGCTTCTGTGGCAGGAGCGCCACTAGAAAGTTATGAAAGTGAAAGCCTTTATTGGGGGGTCTGATGGAAATGACCCGCATTATCTAAACTAGGTACTGTGCATTTAATTGGGGGGGGGGTGGCTAGTAGAGCCCCTGTATTGGAGCAAGGAAAATAAAGTGGCCCCTTACAAACTCTATCACCCCCCACCTCCACTATGCAGTTTGTGAGGGGCTGGCTCCTGGCCAGATACATGTTAGTGTGTAAGTTACAGAAGAGTGAGGAAGACTCACACGTCACAGCACTGGATGTGAGCCTACCTCAGCCGTTTGGCTGAAAGGGCACCTCAGGGCTCCCAGGTCCAGCTGCACTGTACCTTCTGTTTTTAAGTCGTTCTGGAGCTCCAGGTCTGGCCTGATGACGCCATCGCCGGAGCTGATCCGCCGTGTGAGACGGGTTAAGAAATTAAGGACACTGTGACTTTGTCTGACTTTCAAGGTGATGCTACTGCTTCACTGATGCACCGTAGGAGCATTTGGACTTTCAGAGTCCCCGGGATGGATCGGTGCCAGGTTGTACTTTCCCCTGGAGTGCAAGGAAGGTCCAGTCACATGGATTCTTGCGTATCAGAACTTCAGAAGGATATGGAAGATGTAAACTGGAGTGCCATTGATCATCACTTTGATTAAGCTGCCGTTTGCATTTATTTACTAAAATGGTTCTGCTTTGAATCTGGAGATTGCAGACGGTGGTGGGGGGGGGGGCAATCAGATCAGATCGCCTGGACCTGAGTCAGCATTTTGCTGCTCCTCCCAGCAGCCTCAGCTGTGTAAACTCCCGCTAAGACTCCTTCCCGTCTCTCCCCCTTGCGTGGGTTCGTGCTCGGCGCTCGGTGACCCAGTTCTGCTCTGCGGAGTGCCGTGACCCACTTGGCCGGCAGTGGGGGAGTTAGCCTGACTGCCTGTGAGCAGCCTCGAGTCTCCAAGCTGCGATATACGGCTCTAGCGCTCCTCGGATGGCGGCTGGCATATGGTAGCAGGTGTCTGGCTGTCAGCAGAGGGGTAGTGCTGGGTATAGGCAGGTATGCGGCATATACCCACCTCTAAAAAATGGCCTATACCCTATACCCTATACTCATCTCAAACTCGCCAGAAATGCATATCAGTCAGAGGAGGGGTATGTATACACACTGATACGGTATAACAGTATACCCACCCTTCATGGCTGTCAGCGCTGATGTCATTTCACCATCTGCCTTACCTGTAGTAGAGCTGCTGTCTCACACAGGTCTTTGCTGTCTCTCTATGCTTATACAGCTCTTAGTATCCGTAACCGTCTGTAACATCGAGCCCTCACAGTCTCTCCCAGTCATTATCTATACCAGTGGTTCTCATGGTGTAGGACCTGGAGTGGCCCTAGGTGGTATGTGAGGAGACTGGGGCAATTTGTCACTGTGATTATGGTTACTGTGATTTTTTTGCCCATGTGGTGCTTGGCTACTTTGATTTCTCTGTCTTCCCATTTGCCTGTTTGTGAATTATTGTATTGAAACGATGTAAGAATGTATTACATCCAAATAAGGAGTCTTGGGGGAGACTATGTTGGGAAAGGCACTATATAAAAATAAATTGATTTGATCTGGAGTAGTACTCGGTCCAAGTAGTTTGAGAACCACTACATTAAACCACAGCCCCTGGCTTCCATCTGGCTGGACCTAACTTCTGCGGCGTCCTGCAGAATCCCGCAGGAGGTTGCTTCCTGCAGCGGCTATAAATGCGACACTGTCGTCAGGGCAAAGCCGGGAAGCAGAGTATTGTAAGCTGCGTACCCTGCAGCGACCAAGATGCAGGTTGGTTTGTGGGTAGCAGGTGTGCGGTGCCTCAGGTGAGGTCATTGCAGGGAATGCTGGCTTTTTTGGCCCGGTGGGACCCACGGTGGGCCACTTTAGCCCGACAAGCTGTAGCTGGTATGGTGACACAGAAGCTGCAGGATGTGACGGACTCGGCTCGGCACTCGAAGAGGAACGTAGAGGAGGTAGTAGCGTGGTTCGCGTCGTGGTGACCTCATCCCACAAGGACAGACCCTGTGCTGGTGGAGCATCCCTTAAGCTTCCAGTGATGTAATTCCCTCCTGTACCACAAAAATGTTTCTTTTACGTGGAAACCATGTGGAAATGCCAGTGTATATTCTCAATGTAACCAATGGGCTGTCTTTATAACATCCAATTTTATGCTAAGAATGCTGTCAGCTGAAAGCATATCAGACGGCTCATATCTCATAATAATGAGATGATGATATATCAGAATTTTACACGGGATCGGCTTTTATTAAAACTTTGGAACTCAAAGTTATTTGACAAGAGAGTGTGCAGTGAATTGTCCCAAAAACACATCTGTTGGAGTCAATTGTACGTGGTACATTTTTTATTGGTCCTTTTGTGATCTAAAGTTTGGCATATTATCATCATCTGATAAAGGCACTTTGTTTATTTGCAACTGAGCATTTACCACCCACTAGTGAAATAACACTAGTGCATAAACCTGTTTTGGGAAATTGAATCTAATTGTTTATGGTGAGTGAATTTGTGTAAAGCCAGATAATAGATGAGACTCTAGAGAAAAAGATTGGCATGTGAGAGTGGCTGAGGGCCAAGTAGAGAGGGGGGCTGGCCTGGGACAGCCCTGGCATTCCCAAAATGCTAAATAATGAGGGATGAACTCATTAAGTCTTGTCAATTAAGCCAATTAAGAAGCGATGACACTGTAAATTGTATTTACAAGCTGATGTTGTTAGCCAGCTATAGATTTGCCCGTGTTATATACATAGATTGAAATAAAATGGAATTCCCCTATAATTAAATAAATCAACATTTATTGACAGTGTTTGTTAATCGTATATACTGTATACTCCACTTGGAGAGCTCTGATTGGTTGCTACTGTCAGACTTAGTACAGTGAGATCTTGATATTTGAATTAGACCTTACCAGTTTTGGGCGACTTTCTTCTCCAGGGGATGGAGGTCTGAAGGGAGCCCCAGCAGGATTGCGGTCGGAGCGCAGAGGTTCCTACCCATCCATCGACCTGCGGCAGTTGAACAGTGAGTCTCAGCAAACACAACATGTGAAAATGGGCTGGGAAAGCAGACTTTGAGCTGTCCAAACACTCGAGATTATACAGAACACAGATCCATTCGCATTTGGCTTCTAAAAAAGCACATACTTTTATCCAGAGAACCAGGGGCTCCTATTCACTTACCTACATTCCACACATCCCTAAGCAATCATAGACAATATTTATATTTCCAGCCAATAAATATAAGCAGCCTTTCAGAAGCTTAGTCTGTGATTTTCCCCAGAATCCAGTATATTCAATGTGTGGTTTGTATTGGGATAATTCTAACTGTCCTTCCAGTTGTCTTCAATCAAATGTGCATCTGGTAAAGCACATTTTTAGAAAAGTAGAAAGGAAAAAAAAAGTTTCCCAAGCAGACAAATAACTTTGAGATATGCCTTATCACTTGTAAAAACAGCATTGTAAAATAGTAATGCAGAAATGTAGACAGCAGGAGTATTTAAAGAAGTGTAGAGATGTAAACTGAGATGAAGCCTGCATCCTCCCGGCTTCACTGTAGAAACATGACCTTGTTTACAAACCCTGCAGTGTTTACAGAGTCTGCTATATTTATAGACATTGCAGTGTTTACAAATGTTGTAATTATAGGACCTGCAGTGCAGTGACCCCTCTATATTTACAGACACTGCAGTGATTAGAGACCCCTCTGTATTTATAGAGTGTGCAGTGATCACAGACCTTTCTGTATTTACAGACTCTGCAGTGATCACATACCACTCTGTATCTGCAGACCCTGCAGTGATCACAGACCACAGACTCCTCTGTATTTACAATTTCTGCAGTGATCTCAGACCCCTCTGTCTTTACAATTTCTGCAGTGATCACAGTCCCCTTTGTATTTACAGATCCTGCAGTGATCACAGACCCCTCTATATTTACAGACCCTACAGTGACCACATACCCTTCTGTATTTGTAGACACAATCTCAGCTTATGAATGGATAGATGTGATTCATTGTTCCTGACTATGGTACAGCTCTGATGTGTCATTAACACATGACCCATAATGATCCTGAGGCTCAGGTTGGGATTGACACCTACTTCTGTTGCATTGAGGAATTCTTCTGACACAGCCCTCAATACCCCCCCCCCCCCATTACACACACAGGAGAGCTCAGCACCAAGAGGAAGTTAAAGAGACTGCTGAGCTTCCAGAGGTACCTCCATGCTCAGCGACGGCTGCGAGGCCCAGGTTCCCAGAACTCCTTGCACCTGTTAGATGAGGACTATCAGGGGCAAGCGGTGGTGAGCACCAGCACAGACTATATATAATAGGAAGACTACAAATAAGAGGAACATAGGCTATACATAGCACCAGCACAGGCTACATACAGCACCAGCACAGACTACATATAACAGGAAGATATGCTACACAGCACCAGCTCAGGCTACATATAGCATCAGTTCAGGCTACAAATAACAGGAACATAGGCTATGCATAGCACCAGCAGAAGCAACATATTAAATATACGCAGGCAGCCTATGTATATCATCAGAACAGACTACCTAGAGCAGCAGAACAGGCTACATGTAACGCTAACCAATGCTAGACAGAGGCATGTTACGGTATAACAGGAACACAGGCTACACAGCATCAGCATCTAAATATAACATAAACCCAGGCTATACAATGCATCATGTTTTCGCAGTTTCAGTTTCATAATCTTTTAACGTATATGTAGGAGTCATTACACTGAAATGCAGAAATACAAATTGAAGTGTACAACATTTTACATTACGCGCATGTTTAAACTTTTGTCATAAATAGTATTGTTTTTGATTTTTTAATTTATATATATATACATATATAGCTGTACAGTATAGTCAATTTCATATGTGTGTGGTGTATAAAACATCATATTCTGTTACATCTCCTGCTGTCCTGTTTTGTCACGTAGCATATGTTGTCGAAAGTGGGAGCATGGAGCTTTGATATTTTCCTGTTCGACAGACTCTCCAACGGTAAGAGGCAGGCGGTGCTTTGGCCTCTGGCACGCTGAAGCACGCAGCCTGGCCGCCTCGCTGTGCAGCCTTAGCCAAGTCGGCTCCTGGCCCGAAACCAAGCGGAAATAGCTAGTTTGTGCTGTTTTGGCCACCTCTTATCACCGCCATCTCAGTCCCTTACGCTCAGGCTCTCTGAGCGATTATGTCCTTCTGATCCGCTGCTTGCTGCCTCAGCGCTCGACCTGTGCATCCCATTCCTGCCGCCACTCTCTGTGAGCGGAGCTTGTGCAAATCATCTCATTGCTAACAGTGCTTAAAATGTAACCTGGTAAAACTCAACTGCTTTCATCTGTTTAACCTCATCCGGCCAAAATCTCTGAGTGCTCTAAATACGTAGCTTCATAAATTGACTCTCGTTTTACAATCAGTGTTTGTTCTGTTCTCTTCTGGGTTATGCAATTGGTCATATGTGAAAGGTATTAGTAATTTACCATTGATTTGAACAGTGTTTTAATTAATGTGTCTCAGAAGGGCTTTAATCTGCTAATTTTATTTTTTCTCTAGGAAACAGTCTGGTGACACTTCTCTGTCATCTTTTCAATGTGTACGGGCTTATTCATCATTTCCAGTTAGATATGGTCAAATTGCATAGATTTTTTGGTAAGTTAAATGTCTTTAAATATTGTTTTACAAAATCCGGGAATTCCTTTCATGTAGGCAGCTTAAGTCGAACTTCATCTTTGGTGCCCCTCTCCATTCTCCAGTGGCCGTTTAAGGATCATGTATTTGTAGGGCTGTCACCAGAGCACCCATCAGTTAGGCTCCGCCCCCAGATTCTCTGGGACCTGTTAATCAGACTGTGTCCCTGCTGTGTGCCCAGGGATGGTCCAGGAGGACTACCACAGCCAGAACCCGTACCATAATGCCATCCATGCCACCGATGTCACACAGGCAATGCACTGCTACTTACAGGAGCCCAAGGTGGGAAAAAGGGGGCTTTTGCCAGCGGGTTGGTTGAGGGTAGGGCCACACAGACATATAAAGACAGGCAGTTGTGTAGACAGCTCATGCTGGATCCTCTGCCCTCCTGTAGCTTGCTCACCACCTCACGCCACTGGATGTTTTCCTGGCCCTTTTGGCGGCAGCCGCCCACGATGTGGACCACCCCGGGGTCAACCAGTCTTTCCTGATCAAGAGCAAACACCATCTGGCCAGCCTGTACCAGGTCTGCCTCCGTGTCCCCTGGCAGAGATGACCTTTAGCAGATCTACGTGTGCGCGTGTGCATGTCTCTCACGCAAGCATCTCCTTCGAAATACAGAATACCTCCGTGCTGGAGAACCACCACTGGCGCTCCCTACTGGGCATGCTCCGGGAGTGCAGCCTGCTGTCCCACCTTCCTCCCAGTACCTTGTGAGCTTCTGTCTCTTCCAAGCCCCACGGGGCCTTGAAAATGTGCTTATTCAGTGTGGTGTCATTTCGTACCACGGTGGAGAATAATAGGCCCAGAACAACTGGGACTAGGAAACTGGTAATGATATTTTCATGCCTAGTATAGCTGGCCTACCTTGAAAAGGAGCAAATCTACCCTCCCACCCCCTCAGACGAGACATAGAGCAGCAGCTGGGTTCACTCATCCTGGCCACTGACATCAGCCGGCAAAACGAGTTCTTGGGACGCTTCAAAACGCACCTGGACGACGACGACCTGCAGCTGGAGGATGCGCAACATCGGCACTTTATGCTACAGGTGAACCCAGATCTCCACCCCCTCATTTAGGATTACATTGGAAAAGCACGCAAATGGAGTCATGAAATGTAGGGATCAGGATGAAACATACAGTTTATTGGCAGGCTTAGGATGCGACAGGTAGTCAGAATACATTTAAACAGCCATGCTGCACTTTTTTCATCCCAGACAGTCCACATTTTTGCTTCCTCCCAGCCCCTAGCCAATCAAGTTCACTGAATACCTGGTACATGTATGCTGGGAACTGGGAGGGAGTAAAAATGTGGACCGTCTGGGGGTCCCTGCGGACTGGCTTTAGAAACGTAAGCCATAAGCATAGAACTATCACTTGATAAGCAGAGGCACTTGTCTCCCAACCTTGCTCCTCCTCCAAAGCATCTGATCTCTTTCCATCCTGCTGCATTGTAGCCTTTAGCGCAGGCCGTCATTGTCCTGTCAGTATCCCGTCGGTGGCTTGGCTCACGCCGCCCGTCTCTCACCCACCCAGATCGCCCTGAAGTGCGCAGACATCTGCAACCCATGCCGCGAATGGGAGCTGAGCAGCCAATGGAGCGAGAGAGTGTGCGAGGAGTTCTACAGACAAGGTCAGTCACATGGCTGCCACCAGCTTGACTCTGACGCGCCCCTAAGCTCTGAACAGGACAGGAAGTGCCCCGAAAAACAGGAAGAGCCCATTTCCTAATGCCATTCCTGGATGGTCACGTAGCACCATACGCTGGCTGTATTATTTCCCCAAAGAGTCCTGTGATGCTAACTCTCCTTAATGACTATATTCTAGGGTCAGAGTTGCCTGCTGTCACAGCCAAAATGAAACTGGGACAGAGATGAAGGAAGCAAAATGATGACAGCAAATGCCACCATCTAGTCCATCCATCCATTCTCTGACAGCACTTGTCCTATTTAGGATTGCGGGAGGCCCGGAGCCTATGGGAACAAGACAGGGAATAACCCAGGATGGGGCGCCAAACCATCGCCGGGCACACACACACAGTGTAATCCAATCATTATGGGGACACTCCATTCATTCCTATGGGCATAACCCTGATTCCAACTATGACGCCCTTAACCCCTATCCAGCCCTAACCTTAACCACAAGTAACCAAACAAAATATGAGAGAATTTTGGCATTTTTAATTGCACACAGATTTTTATAAAATTTAGGTTATCCTTGTGGGGACCGAAAAAATGTCCCCACAAGGTAAAAAGTAGCAGGTTTTTATCACATTTTGGGGACACTGGGTCCCCACACTGTAAGAATTACAAAGCCACACACACACACACACACACCAGTCACTCATGCATGAACACCTATGGGCGATTTGGCAAGTCCAGTTAGCCTCAGCATGTTTTTGGACTATGGGGGGAAACAGGAGAGAAAACCCCACAACATGGGGAGAACATGCATAACTCCACACACATGGAACCTGGATGGAGACACTCCCAGAGGTGTGAGACAACAGTGCTCACCACTGCACCACCATGCTGCCTGTCGCCACTTGTCACAAGTAAAAATCTAAATTTCCCGTAGTGTATATGCCCAGCAACAGCCTGGCATCCTGTCCAGGGCCCCCGCCTTGTCCTCTGTGCTGCTTGGGATAGGGTCTCCCTGTGACCTCGACTAGGATAAACAGTTAGAAGATGGATGGATGGATAGATGACTGCCAGCAAGATTTATATCCCTCAGGCATCACTGCTCTGTCAGTAGGACGTGCTTCCATCAGTTGATGGTTCCTGTGCCCTCTTCATATCTACCTGGAGAAAATAATCACCTTCTACCAAGGTTTTTCACAGGAACATGTAGATCCCCATGAAGGGCACAGGATGGGTCGTGACGTCAACCTATCAGTGTTCATCCGCTCACGCTGCAATTCTCACAGGTGACCTTGAGAAGAAGTCCCACCTTGAGATCAGCCCTCTGTGTGACCAGCAGTTGGACACCATTCCAGTCATTCAGATAGGTAGTCCCAGCCCATCTGCCCGGCCGATCCTGCCGAGTGTGGCGACCGTGTCCTGTAGCCAGCCACCTAGTGAGCTAACAGTGGCACCTTCCTCTGTTCCTCAGGCTTCATCACCTACATCGTGGAGCCGCTGTTTGAGGAATGGATGCGCTTTACCGACGAAAGCCATCTAGCAAAGAGCATGCTGGGACACCTGAAGAGGAACAAGGCTCTGTGGCGGCAGCTGCATCACACACAGCACAAGCAGGCTGCAGGACGGCCCCCCCCATCTCGAGGGGGCACGGGGGTCCCATAGATGCTTCCCCATAAATGTCTGTCCAACTGTGGCGGGGGATTTCCTTGCAGAGCCGCAACTGGCCATGCTGCCTTCTGGGGCGGAGTCAGCGTCCGCGACTGGCCAATCAGAGCTCATTAGGCTGCAGTGACCAAGAAAAAGCCTCTCTCCTACCTCAATTTTTGTCACAGTCTACAGGGCTGGGATTCATTAGGAGGCAGCCTGGGCACATTTTCATCTCAGAGAACTCCGTGAATGAGCATTCCGCATCCCATGATTCAACTCTACCGCAAACGGTGGACCAAAATGACCCAGAGCATTGAAGCTGCCGGATTGCACTACGCAACTGGAGTGGCGTGTCTGTAGAAGAATTTGTGAAGCATGCCTCAAGAGCAGGACTGCATCCCTTCACCTTTTAACATGTGTTCCAGTGTTACCCTGAACTTTACTATATTTCTAAAAGGGACCAGAAGGGTCCTCAAAAACTTGCACATTTTACCGCAAATTCCTGATTTTTACACTCCAGTGGTCAGTAAACTGATCTGTGTGTGTGTGTAATATGTATATATATATTCCATGTATATACATCTACCCTGGTTCCCATGGCAAATGACTGAACACTGGTACCTGTACAGAACAAAGGGAACTTGGAATATGGTTACTTTTAAAACCAGCTTCATAAGTCACCCGTTTGGTCTGATTACTACACCTTGTGCACAATCAATGGAAACCTTAACATGACTTTTATAATTATTCATAGTGCGTATTTCACTGGACAGTACCCAATTGTTCCTGTGGTTCTAATATTAACTACAATATACTAAATGTTTATCATCAAAATACAGTCCAACAGAAAGAACTGTCGCATTTTCCTTATTGCAATACATCTGCCTGTGCTAGGCCTCCTCCAGTGCTCACAGCACGATGCATTT
This sequence comes from Petrocephalus sullivani, assembly GCA_026780845.1. Classification (NCBI taxonomy): domain Eukaryota; kingdom Metazoa; phylum Chordata; class Actinopteri; order Osteoglossiformes; family Mormyridae; genus Petrocephalus; species Petrocephalus sullivani. The sequence goes on from JAODKM010000038.1 coordinate 8,835,523, forward strand.
ACCAGAATTTGACCACAGATAAGCGCGAATGCAGGTCATGGCAGGGGCGTACCATTGATTCTAAAGTGTCCACGCTGACGATTTTGGCCGACGGGCCGTCATCCACGACAATGTGCGATTTAGTAAGGTCCAGGTAACCAACGGCAACACCTCAAACAGAATGGGCAAAATGTAAGCAGCTCTCAGCACCAGAGCAACCTCTCAGAAGTTACAACACAATAGTATATTATACTACAGCAGTAGCATTACGGCAGGTCTTGCCATTTCAGACGGATTCCTATTGAACTAACTGCATTTTAGTTTTTTACACATGTACAAAAATAGTCGTTATTCTAGCCGAGACAAGGGGAAAAGCTAAAATTATGCATTTTATACAGGGAATTCTCCTACAAAACGGGTACACACAGGAGAAAGGCCATTAACCATTTACCTTCCCAATTCAAGCTGAACACAGCTGGTTCCTGTGTCCGTCTACCCAGAAGTCCACACCAAGCACAAGGCTTCAGATGCAGAGCTGTGGTGAGGCTTTAACCAGCTCCCTTATTCAGTACCTCATACAGTTAGCATGAACAAACTACTTGCTAACCTGAGTTCAGGATGAAGCAAGTCACCAGAGTAAATTCCCATTTCTCTTTCTGTAGGCAATACTGTTTTTGGAGTGCATTTCTGAAATAAGAACCTCAACTGAATATATTAAATATGTACATTTAAAGTATTTACAATGTAAAAGGCACTACAAAACATTAGCAACATTAACACCAATACATTTGGAGTGACAGTCTTGCTCCGAATGGCTGTCAGCTCAGCAGGATTTCACAAAAGCATCATGCAACCCTCACGCCTCCCAAAGCGAGGGACCTGAAAGGGGATACAACTCGATGAGTGAATATGCACTATAGCTCTTGAGTCACCAGGGCAGCTAACACGACAAGCCAGCATACAGAATATGGGTTAGCTGATGTAGAAAATTCACACTTGAATACTGAAATGTCGTCATGCACTTTCAAGGACATATTACTGAAGTTCAAAATCTACTGTAATTGGTGAAACAGCACCCTCTGGTGAAATAAGCCAAGTATTACACAGAACAATCCAGAATGGGTCTTTTGCCCAATAATAAATAAAAAAAAAACTCAAATAATCTACTCTATAAATAGGTAGCCAAACAGACCTTTTAATAACCTTTAACCCACAATCGCCCCTGCCTTTGGCAATGAAGAAAAAACTCACGAGGGGTACCTCAGGGCTTCCGAAAGGGGAGGGACCCGAGGAGTGGTTCTCCATCTCAACAGAGTCATCCTGGTACTGGTGCGCAAACTTCTTTTTAAGAGCCTCGGCTATGATGGAAGCAGGGTCTGAGGGCATGGCCGTCCCCAGTGTCCTTTGCCCGTTTGTCACAGGGGTCCCACCTGGCGACCTTAGTGGATTGACATCCAATAAACTTGTATTAGCTAGATTAGCACCGTCAAACATTGAAATCGAGGGTTGCCACAAGTTATGAATGATAATCTAGTACACACGCTGGTGTCGGCACATACCTCGGTACCGTGCGCAGTTTGACCTGGGGCAACTCCCTCAGGACATCCAGCATGTTGGGGCCTTTGGTGGCTTCTGACCCGTTTGCCTGGCAATGATTCTTCTTCTGCTTGGGGCCCCGGATTGGAGCCTCCTTGGATCCATCTAGAGATCCAGAACTAGTGGGTGGAGGAGGGGGAGGGGGGGGAGGAGGTAGAACACGGCTCGGAGTGGAAGTGAGGACTGGAAGGGGAGTCCCAACAATCTCCAAACTGTTCTGAGAAGCATCAGGACCTAAAACGGAAGGTGGCATAACAACAGTGTGTTACTATGGAGATTTCCATTTCATTTTTCTCACTTTAACCATTTATTTAGCTAAACATTTTATAAAGCAGGTATGAATAGGCACCTCTCATGAGTACAACAGCAGGGCCACTTGCCCTAGTCCCAGGTCCTGCTTCTTAACATTATCTACCGCACTATATACACACACAGACACTATATACACACAACCATCCTCCAAGAAATTATAAGCAATTGGCCAATATTCTGATGACAGGTAGGGCGTAATAAAATAAAATAAGAAAAGCACCAGGAAGAGTATGAAGAGCATCTTTAGCACACATCTGCCGGTGCACTGACTATCTGGGAGATGTGAGTCCGTAAGCGGAGCAGCTTTAGCACACACCTGCCGGTGCACTGACTATCAGGGAGATGTGAGTCCGTAAGCGGAGCAGCTTTAGCACACACCTGCCGGTGCACTGACTATCTGGGAGATGTGAGTCCGTAAGCGGAGCAGCTTTAGCACACACCTGCCGGTGCACTGA
>JAODKM010000038.1:8837964-8851437 GCA_026780845.1 Petrocephalus sullivani
GACTATCTGGGAGATGTGAGTCCGTAAGCGGAGCAGCTTTAGCACACACCTGCCGGTGCACTGACTATCAGGGAGATCTGAGTCCGTAAGCGGAGCAGCTCATCTTCCAGGGCTTTGATCTTCTTCAAAGCTGCTGTCCCCTCGGGGCCCGCCTCTGCTGCACCAGCACCAGGGTGGAGATCCCACTGTCCACTGGGGAGGTGGATGCCACTCCTGTAATATAACCACACATCCAACAGTGTAACTGGGGTACAGACCACTGACAGGTTAGTTGTAGAAAGAAGAAACATCAAACAAGACATGCAGGATTCAGGAGTTTTTGTCATATGCACAGTAAACAGTTAGTTGCACTGTATGATGAAAATTACTCTGCATATCCTGCCAGCCACCGATAAACAGAAACAGAAATTAAGGCGCTTCAATAAGTCAATAATATAATAAGTACAATAAATACGTAAGCACAGTGCAATGCAAACATTTGGTGCAATGTATACATGTAATGCAAATGTTATAATGCAATGTCGGCAGAACTAGAGGCAAACCCAGCACCTCACTTTTTGGAGGTAGAGTAAAACGGCCAGTGCTTTATCAGTGCTAAATTACATTACCTAAACTTTTCATGGGTGTCGTAGTCATTTTTCGCAACCCACATTACATCGGCCAAGGAGGGTACAGTGGGACTCTCCACGTCAACGCTGACCCTTCCAAGAGCCACGTGTTTCATGAAGGGCACCTGTGGACGAGCACAGTATGAGAAACCTCCAGAAGTACCCCCATACTACCCAGGTAAACACCATATTTGCCCGTCTATACCGTACGTGAACATAAACTCGTGGATGAGGACTCAGGGGAAGGCTGCTTCCAATCAGGCGAACAATGCTGCGATACTGCCCGTACGGTTTTCTCTGCCATCCAAGCAGCAGCTGAAAAAGATGCAGCATAGTCCCAGCAGTAGTTCAATAAGTCATATTCGGTCACTTTCGGTATAATCCATTTTTAAAACCAAATAATAACTCAGGATTACCATATCTCCTGGAAGTCCAAAGTAATCCAGCAAATTCCGCAGAAGATCAAGCATGTTAATATAGAGAGCCATCGCAGGCGTTATTTAGAGCGATGGGAGACGAACCCAACTCCAAACGACACTCAAATAAAGCCGCGTCAACAAGCTGCGCGCTGACTGGCTCGCTTCGGTTTGTCGAAAGCGATGAACCAATGAGCACGCAGGACCGTTCGAGGTCAACATAGCGGACCGACCAATAGCTTTGTACTTTCTAAAATTTGTACGAAGTTTGGATTTGGAACATTGCGAGGGTGTTGAGTGTGGGTAAGGACAGTATAGTTAATTTAGCAGTAACGCCTTATACAGGTTATATTTGTAAAAGAATAAGGTTATAACCTCGATAGTCACAGCCCTGTAATGCTTGGTGATATTTGACGCGGCACATGTGATGTATATCCGGATGCATAGTTAGTCGTGTGTCGGAGCTTCGCCGTCCCCCGCCGGTATAATACTCACGATGGCTGTGTGTCTCGGCGGCTGCTTAGCTGTGGCTCCCCCGCTGCTCTCCGAAATGGGCATGTACCCCGCTGCTTTAGACGGGTGATTACTGTACATTTAACACGCATCTAACGTCGTGGGGCCCCGTTTTAACCCCCCTCCCCAGAAACATGATGGACGCGCTTTCAGTCGTTAATCAGCTGCGGGATTTGGCGTCGGAGCCGCAGAACAGGGAAGCCATCGTCCAGGACCAGGGATGCCTTCCGGGCCTGGTTCTCTTTCTGGACCACCAGGACTGCCACGTACTGTACTCTGCACTACAGGTAGGCTTCCCCCTATATTTGCACGCATTTGGACATGTTCAGAGGGCATTTATGTGCCCGCTCACCCCGGCAAACTTCATTTTGTGTCTTGTCAGACTCTTCGTTACCTGGCCGAGTCCCCCCGTAACAGGGAGAAAATGAGGAATGAACTGGGCATGATGGTGAGCCTGGAAAAGCTCATGCAACGGTGGGTCTCATTTTGGGGCTTACTTTTAAGGGCAAAACGCTCTCATGCTTTAACCACAGATCGCTGACTACTACAACATAAACAAAAAAACAATCTGAGTGATATACTGACACATGCAGTTATCAATTTTAAATGGCCAAAATGGAGAATAGTGGCTTTCTGTTGCTTGATACTTACAATAATATTTTAAAATCTTTCTTGCTCTTTTTTAGCAGACCTGGACAGACTGAGGTGTATGACTTAGCCAGAGAGGTCTTCGGTTTGTTGAGTGAGCCTCTCCATGCTGCGCCTCTCCAAACCCCTCAGCAGCCAAAGATACTCAAGTCACAGTTCTTCATCAACAGCTCCAACAAAAGGGCCAAGTCTGTCACCCTTCACATACAAGGCCTGGACAGTGTGGTATGTTTAGACCATCCTAATTAGCAATAGGTACCGGCAGGTGGAAATAAGTCAATGTGTTTCAATATGATACCGAATAAAGAAATAAAACAGGTTTTTGAGATACAGATTACCTGGGTACCCACTGAGGGCAGCACACTGGTTGGCACTGTTGCTTCATGCTTCTGGGACTGGGGTTCAAGTCTGTGCTGTGGCTCCATGTGTGTGGAGTTTGCATGTTCTCCCTGTGTCATTATGAGGTTGCATCTGGGTGCTATGGTTTCCTTCCACAGTCTGAAAACATGATGAATTGGAGTTACCAGATTGTAAGAAGTTAAGAGAACTCTTTATTGTCATTGTACAGTCATACTTTGTAGAATAGTACAACGAAATTGGAAATTGTCCATAGGTGTCTGTGAATAAATTGTGCCCTGCAGTGGGTTGGCACCCCATCCTGGTTATTCCCTGCCTTGCACCCATAGCCTCGGGGATAGGCTCCAGACCCCCACAGCCCAGAATAGGGCAAGCAGGTATAGAAGATAGATGGGTGGATGGTACCCACTGATATGATGAGTGGGGAAGTGAAATTGAACTATATTTCTGATCAAACTTTGGAAAATTTACATTTTAATGGATAATCTGTTTCTTTCAGAAACTGCACTGCTTAGGTCAGCATAGAGTAAGAATGTCCTTTATTCTCATGAAAACATACAAATGTGTCATTTCTGTACAAAGATACTTTTCTCCAATTAGTGTCCTTGCCTGCCGGTACCTGCTTGGAGCTGTCATGGCTGTTTTGCTGTATGGTGGTGATTGAATACTTTAACCTGACTTGCAGGTTAATCGCAGCCTCTGTGAAGAAGCTCTGCTCAAGGTCAAAGGGGTCATCAGCTTTACCTTCCAAATGGCACTGAAGAGGTGCACTGTACGCATCCGGTCCGACCTGCCTGCTGAGGTGTGTGATGCCTGTTTAGAAGCGACGGTCATACTTTGTAACTTAACTTCATTAATTCAGAGTTCTTGTTTCTACCTGCAGTCCTGCTAAACTAGTTAGCCCACAGTCAGGGCCAGCCCAGTCGATGTCGGGGGCCCCTTATTAAACAGGGGGTGCCAGTGGATGGATTGTACAATTTTCCTTGAGACAAGGCCCCTAATTTTGCTGGGGCCCTGAGCAGCCACTTAATTCGCTTATACTTTTGGCCAATGGCTCACAGTCCATAATAAATCTGGGTATAGCCCATGATACAATACTCACAGTCTCACGATTGAATGAATCACAGTGCATCACAATATTACCATTGTATCCTGATGGTTAACACTCCAATATTAAAACAATGGAACTGCTAAAGTTTAGAACAGGCCAGCAGCCCTTAACTGCCTTGGATCAGTATCTTGAATAAAATTGTCGCTTACTTCAACACACTTAAAGCACAATTTCAGTTTAAAGAAAATTAATAAAATGAAACATTTAACTTATTTTTGCATTACATTGCACTTGGTGTAGGCTACATTAAAAAGCATATTTTAAATTAAAAGCTGGGAAAAAAAAGTTTTTTGCAAAACATTTGACTCTACTGGAATCTGCTGGTGTTAAATGGTACTGCAATAAATGAATTATTAAATTTAACTGATGCAAAGGTTCAGATAAAAAAAATAGCGACAAAGTGAATCACGATTTAATGATTAATTGCAGTATTGATACAGCTGTAACTCATAGCGATGTCATGTGAGGCGTATAGTGACCCAGCGTGAGTTTGAGGAACCCTGTACTGTTGCCTCACAGTGTCTAGCATCTGCCATCGCCGCCACGAATGTGCTGACAGCCCAGCAGGTCGTGAAGAATGAAGCCGGGGAAGAGGTGAGTCCATGTTTTTGGGCATCTGCCTTGAATGTCACAGACGGAGCTGCTTCCAGTCGATCATGGTGGACTCTCCGTCCCCAAAGGTCATGATCCAATTCGGCACCACGGCAGCTGTCGTGCAGGAGAAGGTCCACCTGCCGGATTACCTGCCCGAGGATGCGAGCCCGGAACGCGACTTGGACAGGGCGATATCGCGGACGGGCGCCAAGGCCGATGCCGGGGGCAGCTGGCTCGGTGCTGCTGCCACCTTCCTCACCAGGACATTTTACTGGTGAAACTGGTCTTGTCACTTCTGTTTTTCCTTTGTCTTCCCTGTACATAATTTTAATGTCTGAGTGTGTTCTGTTTTGAATGTTTGATTTTCACTTCTTTCTGATGTTCAAGATTTTTGAAGGTCTAATAATAGTATAGCGGATGAGAGTCCAAATGGAGAGAGAGAGCATCAGTTGTGTGAAAGCAGAATGAGAATGCAGTCTGTCAGTATTGCAAAGCGAGACTTAAATATCACCATGCAATGCAAATACATCTTAGAAGGCTTGATGGACTCACCCAGTAATGTGAGGTTAGCCATAGATATGTGCCATTTAGCCTCTGAGTAGCCTAGCCTGTCTGTCATTAATTTTGCTTACTTACTCTTTATAATTACTTTGTAAAAATAATTGCAGCTAAAACAAATGTTAGCCCCATCAACCACATTTTTTTTGAGAATATATTGTGTGTTTTGGGCTGAACAATAAAGTTCACATTGCAATAAAGAAAGTGAAAATATACAGTATGGCTATATAATTAATCTATCGATAGCCTGTCACATAAGTCGGTTGTGTTTTGGTGAGTTTTGCCAAGACAAAGCTGTGCCAACAAATCACTTGCAGTATCGCCACAAATATTTCCATACCGCTGAATACCGACGTCTTCATGAAAGTTCTTGTTCATTTTTTTTTTTTAACTTTTTTATTTCACAATTTTGTTTCCTATGACTGAGTAAAAATGTTTCAATGCAACTTTTTGATGGTTTGATCCCAGTCTCAGTCCTTGAAATGCCATGTTGATATGTGCATGACACCGTGTGAGACTGGCATAGGTGGGTAACGGGAGCCACCACCCACTGCTACTCTGTGTGTGTGGGGATTGCACATTCACTCAGTGGGGGCGGGGCCCTTCACTGGGTAAAAAAACATGCAACTTAAGTGAACTGGACTGCTTAGACTGACCTTGTGTGTGGTTGGTTGGTTTCAGCCTTGTGCCACTTACAATGTTTATATTTTATGTTGTATATTAACGATTCCTTAAATGTTCAGACTAGTTGAGATTACGTGATTATGGCTATGACCCATAGTGACGGCCCCATAAGCCAAATGTGTGGTAACCAAGGTATAAGCATGTTAATGCACTCCAAATCATGCATAGTTTTTAAATCCACGGTTCTGCCGTAGCTGTGCATTTAAAAATGCATAATGAACGGCTTGTCATCCATTGACCCTTACTTACACTATACCAAGAGGCTACACACGTTTTGAATAAAAGGTTTATTGTAGCAACATAGTTAAGGTAACTTAATCTGACAACTGAAAGTAGCAAATGGTGCTTCTTTGTGGTTCCACGTTTACTAATATAAATGTAGGTTAGGGGAAAGATTCAGTAACCAACTTAATGAATCAAGAAGAAAGCCTGTACCTGGAATTAGAGGTAATGGTCTCCACTGAAAGTAATCGGTACAGAAGACGAATTTAAAGTCAACAAATATAGAAAAAAATCTTAACTGAAAAAGCAATCATTGGAACACTGGAACAGATTTTTCTTAAACTAAATATAAATGTTACGTGCTCTCCTCTGGCATGGAGCTTCACCCACACTGTCGTACCATCAGACTGCCGCGTTACGACCCGCTTCTCACATTCTCACTCTGCTTTCACCTCCTTCTGCGGCTCCTTCCTCTCCTCGCCCTCTGCGCCTTCCTCCTCCTCCTCCTCCTCGTTACCTTCACACTGATACTTATCATGAGTCCACTTGGGACTGCTGCTGGGTTTCCTGAAGGGGAATCGGCCCCTCCCGCGCTGGAATAGGCCCCGCCCCCTGCCCCTCTTCACCCAGTAGTCTGTGCCGCCATCATCCCTGTCATCGTGCTGGGGGAGGTGATAGTGCACATGGAAAAGCAAAGTATGGACTTGAGACCTGTGCCCTATCTGTCATGCACAGGGTATAATGATGTAAATTTTGTCACCATGGGGTTTGCACAGGATAGCTGTGGACAGAGCACGTGCATCCCAGGCTTTTTTGTCCGGGAGAGACTAGGCGCATCCGTGTGCATCAGCTCTGCATGTGCAGGACAACTGACTTACGACTTACTGACTACTACTAATTACTAATAATAATACTACTATCATTTCATATTATACATTTTCCCCTCTCTCCCCTTTCCAACGATTTGACATCAGTCTGCTGTATATTTTCTAAGTCATTACAAAATAATAAAAAAAAGTATTGACTTGGAACTGCCAGTAGGTGGCAGCGATAACTTTCACAGAGCAGAGGTAAACCAACAAAAAAGTAGAAGAAAAATGGTTGTAGTGATTCTGGTCAATTGTATGACCAGAATCTAATTTATATTATATCTAATTTATTATAATGTCCAAACAGAATACGGTACTTTCAGAACCAGCATTATTCTGGCATTTTGGAATCTTGCAGATTTAAAATTTCGCTGTGTGGGCACAAATCCAATCAAAATTACAGGGCCAAATATTATGCGAGTCTCGCATCCAGTCACAAGCTTTCAACAGGGAGCCTGAGACTCACCAAGAAGTACTTCCTGCTCTTGGGTGTATACTCTGGGTCCCATTCCTCCTCCTTGGGTCTCTTCTGAAAAGGGGCAATGGGAGGGGCTGGTCCAGAGCTGGGCAGAGCGAATGCCCCCCGGGCACGCCCTCGCCCCCCTCTGATGCGGAACTGCTACAGGGCAAGAGGGGATGCGTTTACATGACTTGCCGGTTGCCATGACAACAGTGTACCTACAGACCAGCCTTATGATTTCAGTAAGGCAGGGAGGCCCCCTCAGCACTTACGAAGGTTCCCCTGGGCCGCAGGGCACCCTGGAAGCCAGGGCCGTCCTTGGGCTCTGTCAGGGCCGCCCCCTCCTCCCCGGCCCGTCGCTTCTCCCTGCCATCCTCACGTGTCACTGACGACTCAGAGGACGACCGGGAACGCCCCTGCTCCGTGCTTCTGTGTTTGCTGCAAGATAAGTCAGGCGCTCAGTCCCCGAGTGAGGAGGCCACTGGCAAAGTTGCATGTACTTGGACTGTAAGTTAAGGATTCTGTTATGGAGAGACCCGTACTGGTTTCCATAGTAACAGTTTGTCTACAGTAAAGGGGGTGGGGACACTAAAGGCGAAATATTCATCATACTGAAATCTCCTTTGAAAGGATAGAGAAAAAAAAATGCAATACCATACTGCAGCTCTTACACACTGTGCTTAAGAAGAGCACTGCAATGAAGTCCAACCTTGTGCTGTTGCCTGGGTTACATGACATTTTATTGTCATTTTTGTTTGCTAATCCCAAATGTCCTCATCCAACAAAAGGTGCAAAAAACTGATTACTGCTGTAAAACAAAATGGTCATTTTTCATAAAAATAGAAGCAAGGAATGGCGAAAACAATCGTTTATATTCATAAAAAGGCAATTATTAAACAGGAAAACACCTTTGACAGTAACGATCCCTGGTGTCAGGCATCTTACCTCTCATCCTTAACGGGTTTGTAATCTCTGGACTCCTTGGTCAGTTTGTCCCCTTTCTTGGGAGGGCTATGTTCCCGGGACATCCTGGCCTCATCGCGGTCACGGCTCCGCTCGGTCCGCCGCCGATCGATATCGTACCTCAAATCGGCAGAATCGCACCTCGATTTTTTTTCGCCCTATCAGAGCAAAGCGGCGTTGTAGCATTTAGCGAATGACCAGTTTCCTAAGAAATCCAGTCATTCTCACCGTGATAAGAAGTGTTAAAATGTGATCTGTCATATCCGAAAGCCACCCCCCAAAAAAAATAAATAAATACAGAACACGCCTCAAATAGACAGTCAACCTCACATATTTATACCGACTGCTCACTGCTGACCCCCTGTGGACATTAACAAAGGTTACGCGGTCCTTCACCAAACTCATTTGTACGTCACCACGCCACAGCATCTCTGATGGCTTCCGTACCTTGGAATCTTCCTTGAATGTTCTTGCCTTCTTAAATGCACTGGGAGAGATGTCAATCCTCCTTTTGATCAGAAACAAGAATAAACATATTTAATGCTTACAAGATCTAGTAAACATGAGCATTCTTTCCAGTACAGGAAAACAATCATGGTTGGTATCTCTATATCATTCCCAGACCTTTTGCTAAGTGACATCATCACTGCGTGCCGTATAAGACGGCTAATGGTATTAACAGCTAACCCAGCTAGCTACCTGTGGATCTCTGGGCTCTTGTGTCGGGCCTCATGCTCCACAGCCACTGTCTGATAGGCCGTGAAGCGCTCGTGGAGGGACATAGCGGCTGGCTGGAAGTGGCGCTCTGTGGGTGGCAGGGGACACACGTGATGCGGTTGGATCAACATTACCCAGTTGGGGCTGAGCTAGCGGAGGAAAGAAGCATACATCTTACAGAAGGTTAACTTCACTACACATTGCAGGCATGAACACTCAAAGCATCTCCCCCTATTTGATTAAAAGGTTAGCTTGTTCATTATAAGAATAGCACAGGAGATTGTTTACATGACACTGTAATAATGACAATTTCATTTGGTATGATTCTTAAACTCTTATGATTCTCAAGATTTAAATCAGTAACCATTGTTTAGCACCTAAAAAAGATCTACCAATACTGCAATTACTATACAACAGTGACTGTACCATGAATGATCTATCTATTTTATGTAAACATTATATATACAATTTAACATCAGTCACATGTTCCAACCACATCTTTGACACATTTACACAAGTCTGGAGAGATCAAAAGTGAAAGAAGCTTTGTTAACAAATCCATTTTTTCAACTTACCGCCTCTTCGTCTCAAAACCAATGCCTAACACTCGACTCAGTCACTACCAGAGTAGTGCTTCAATCAAACCCAACACGGTGAAGGAGGCCATTTTGGAGCTAGCAACTGATTTTACGCCAGGGACACGGGGGGCTTCAACTGTGCCCATTTCCGCATCGGTATCTCTCAAGTGTAATTACAGTAACATGGACCTTGGCATTGCAATGCCCATTCCTGGACTGGCATGACCTATTCGCAATAAAAGAGAGAACATCACTGTGCAGACTGAACTGCATTTCCCATCAGCCCCTGCACATCGCCACTGTAGAGTAGCACTGAGTTGAGTCCATCATATCCACAAAAGATTGAAAAAACATTATAGAAAAGGTACAGGAAATGTATTAAATCGCTTACAGTTGGAAAATCTGAATGCAAAGTCATATTTGAAGTATGAATAATAGCAAAAAGACATTCGTCAAGATATAAGTAATCTTACGAGTAACAATAGTGAAGGAGTTGTGGAGGTACCTCTGACATGATGGACCAAGGACACTACGTGGTGAATGAAAGCCTCAGCCGAGCTTTTGCAGGCCTGAGGCTGACTGATGTGCTGGAAGATGGAGCGGAAGGCCTGCTCTTTCCTAGCTGAGCAGGCGAGGGCGCTGGCGAGCGAACGGGCCCCGGCTATGGAGACACTCGTGCTGGGGGGGGGGACAGGCAAGGACTTATCGCTCGTCATTCAATGCCCATGCCCCCCAATTCTCCAAAAAGCACAACTCACCTGGCGTCTCCCAAGTCCAAGGAAGCCATTTTCATTCTGACCTGTGGCCGGCCACAGGGGCTGGGCCCGGCTCGGGGGGCACTGTCCCCCCTCCCGTCCGGGGGCTGCTGCGGCGATGCCATCTCGCTCTCAGGTTGGAGGCCCTGCTCCTTGGCCTTGGCCAGCCGGTCCAGCTCCCTGGCTAGCTTGATACCCTTTACTTTCACTCTGGGCTGCTCCTCGGCAGCGTCCCGGGCCCAGACTCCCTCCCGAGCCTGGCACGCCACCCTGAGCTGGTGCGGCTGCCTGTAGGCCTGGACCTCATCCTCCTCAGGCGAGTCCCCCAAGAAAGGCACCTTCTCGGCCCTGCTTTTGGTCCCCGAGTGCAGGTTAAGCTCCAGGTCCATGTCTAGGCTGCTCCACTGGGCCCTCTCTGAAAGCGGCACCTTCTGGGGCTCGCTCGGCCGACCTGCACCCTGGTCCTGAGAGAAGACTGCATCTCCACCCTCTTGTACACACCTGCCCAAAATGAGAGTCACAGCCGTCTATGGAGAAGTTGCACCTTCTGAAATGACACTCACACACACACACACACACAACATTCAAAACGTTGGACTACAGACTTTGGGAGAAGAGGTACCTTTTGAAGTATCTGCCCACTTTTGTGAGGTCTTGTTCATTACTCTGTGGGAAGAAAACCTTGCTGCCAGGAGGCGCGGGGGGATGAGCCAGCGGTTCAGAGCGGGAGGAGCTTTGGCTGGGTGGGCTGGGCAAAGGGGAGGGGCTTCGCTGCGGGCTGTTGTCTTCATAGGCCGAAATGCCCATCCAGCCTTCAGGGGGAGGAGCTAGCGGTATTGTGGCGAGATCGCCCCTGGCAGCTGCCCCCACACTTTCTTCCTTTGGCCCCTCCGGCTTCCCACCAGATGGCACCACAGCGCGGTCGCGAGGGGGCGAGGAAGAGGAGGAGGAAGAGGAGCGGCAGGAGGCTGAAGACCGTCCGGAGCGATGGGACTTGCTGTGAGACCTCTGGGAGGCAGACCTGCGCTTGGGGGTCCGGGACCGAGAGCGCCCCCTCCTGGGACTGTGGGAGTAGCGGCGGTTTTGCCAGTTGGGCCGGAAGCCTCCACGGTGATGAAAGCGACCCCCGCCTTGGTAGTAGCCCCTGCCCCGGTTACGGAATCCGTAGGGACGCCTCATGCCCCTGCTGGGGCGATAGTCCCGCCGATACTCCCTAGGGTAATTCCGGTCTCGACTGCGAGAACGAGAGTAGGACCGCGAGCGAGACCTGGAGCTGCAGGCAGAGAACGACATACCTCTGTAGTCAGACGCTGCACCGCTACGGCCTCAGAGAACACAGAAAGGGAGGCCCGGCGTGCACCACACACACACACACATACACACACACACTTCACCTGTATCTCTTCTTCCTTGAGCGTGACCTTGACCGCGACCTGGAGGTGGAGTGAGATCTTGACCTCGATCTGGAGGAGTGAGTCTGGGACTTCGACCTCACCATTTTTATAACCTTAAAGAAAAATTAGTCTATATGAGTCTATAACCTTTTTAAATCTACACAAAACAATGCATATCTCGGACTCTCACTATTTAATGTTGAAAAACACAGTCATTTGTCTCCTGCCACAGGCAATGTAAAAAGGCAATCAAATAACTTTTTTTCCACGGCTACGCATCAAGTTTTTTGCTATTTATTTAAACTGTACTGACAGGACAGGGAGCCAGATGCAACCAGCAGTTACTGTGTGACTAACTAGCAGGCATCATATTACTTTTCTTTTCATTTAAATAATTAAGAGGCTTTCAAAAATACCCGACTGGAAGGCGATCCCATAATTTATTATGCACCTACCCGTTTCAATAATTACAAAAAAATATCCCGAAAGCGCAAGTTTAACAAGCAAAACGGGGATGGGTCGGTTGTGACCTATACCGAGTTAACTTCGCGATCAGCCCGATCCCGGCTGCGCTGCCGTCATCCGAGGGGACCCTGCACGTAACTCACAATAACACCTACAGCCTAATATGCACGTCCAGCCGATCGATAACGCCCCACCATCCTTATTGATCAGTCAGCTGTCTCAAGGCTAGATTACTGCATGCATACGAAGCGTTTCAGGTCTGCGGCCAGACGGCCGCTTCCCGTGCGGCAGACGCGTCTAGCTGTCGGCCAATGCATGCAATAAAAAGGCGAGTTTGCCGTGATTACCGTCTAAACCCGCAGCGACACGTCCGTCTCCTTTAGTGCGCTTCAGGCCATTCGCAACCCTTTCCAGGATTTCGCCCATCAGAGGCAAAAGGGAAACCGGGTTTGACGCGTACGGCCCATTTACGCATAAATATAGACAAAAGCTGTAACTTCCGATGCTTACGCGGTACAAAGAGAGCCAGTCTGCCCCGCCATCTTCAGACTGGAGGCTGTACAGCAGCTCGCATTAAGCGCCGCACGCTGGTCTAAAGCCTCTCTCAGGAAGTTTACTTTAGATATAAAATTATTCTAAGTTCTATAATTCTCTTCGATCATTGTTTCATGTAACGCATGCCTTTTGCATTATGAAATGAACATGTGTAATTGGGTAATGTAAACAATCCGCGAAATCATACATGCATTTATGGTTTTCTAGTCATTCTATTGGACATGGGTGTAACTCATATTAAATCTATGGGAAGTTTCCTGTATTTATATAGTGGTTGCTTACACCGTATTTGCATTAGTAATATTTAATCGTTAAAAATGTATGTCTTATTCCAGTAGAATTCTCTAGGAGGGTCCCAAGCAGCACAGGGTCCAAGACATAGCAGCAATTACCATAAGCATGAAAACCCCACAGCCGTTGCCTATTGTCTGTCAGGGGATATTCTAAGAATACATTCACAAATCAGTCACTAATGGTAATACTGACCATGTGGTGATTTTTGGGAAGCATACAGATTCCTATTTGCTTTTTACTTGAGGATCCCAGCCCTTTTGTTCAGTCCATGTGTTTTGCTATATGTCTGATGACGGGACATAGTGCAATACAGATGATCAGTGGCAGCAGTGATGAATTTCAAATACAGTAATTCTACCACGATGCTATTTATCGCCATGCAAATATATGGATGGAAAATCTATTTTGAAATATAATGCGTATAAACATGTTTTTCAATCAGCTCTGAATATATAAGTGCATTAAATCCTTCTGCCTCGGTTCCCTAGCTTTTGATAGCCTTAAGTTTACACGTAAAATGTTTCCTTTACGTTTAATATTCGTTTTCTTGGTTAAACCTCAATCACTTTTATTAGCAGTACTATTTTAAAATACTTTATTGTGCAGTATTTTACAGTACCAAGGATAATCAGTGTCACCATCACCTGAGATTTTCAATTCAAGACAAGTCTGCACACACATTAACATGTATGTAACCATTTTATTTCCTTGT
>JAODKM010000038.1:8851607-8863278 GCA_026780845.1 Petrocephalus sullivani
AACATGATTTCATTTCATAATGTTCATGAAATATGCAGATGGTTGCGCACAACAAATATCAGATGAAGTGAGACCTGTTTTTATCCACTTTTAACTTTAATATTTGGCATGGCCACCTTTTGCAGCAATTACAGCAGCACATCTCTCTGGCATAAAGTCTAATAATTTTGCCCAACACTGTAGAATAAAAGCAAGAAAGAAAAGAAAAAAGAAGAAAGAAAGCCAATTGACAACGGAGGAGAGGAACCAAAAACTCCCAGCAAGGGGGGAAACAGACCTCTGGGGGTCCAAGGTCACCTGGCTGCCCAACTCCCTGGGCATGCTGACATCACAGAAAGCGAAAGAGGGAGCATGCTCGCTCAGAGTGAGGACTGTCATTGATGGCAGGCCGATGTCCACCAATGAATCAATCAGTCCTCCATGCCGGCCCTTGAAGGCTGCCCCGGCGATGATTTGGGTCGTGGGCCGTATCCATGACATCACCCCATTCCTGGGACTGGTCTAGGACTCCAGCTCAGACGGTGCCCACCCCCGGGCACCATCCGTACATGTGGGAAGGCAAATGGCATGGACAGTCAGAACATGCATTGACACACTGATGGACAGGCGTAATCGGTAGGACATGGCATATACAGCGACACCAGGGGCCATAATTATGTTGTGTTAGGTTGCGGGTAAGCTAAACTGAAGTAATTAGTCTTCAGACAAGATTTAAAAACTGAGACCAATTAGGCATCCCGAACAAAAGCTGGCAAACTATTCCACAATATGGGGGCCCTGTAGCAGAATGCTCTACCACCAACTGTCATTTTATTTATACGTGGCACAACAAGGAGACCTGCATTCTGTGACCTAAGTGCACGATGTGGCTTGTAAGCTTGAAGTAATTCAGTTAGGTAGTAGGTGCTACACCTTTAAGTACCTTGTATGCAAGTAGGAGAACTTTGAAGTCAGTCCTGTACCTTACAGGAAGCAGAGCACTAAGAGCAGTGGTTATGTGATCAAACTTCCTGCTCCTGGTCACAATTTGTGCTGCTGCATTTTGAATACGTTGCAGTTTTTCAAAGCTGCTGTTTCGTCTAAAATCTGACAAACTACCGTGTTAAAGTCCAGTGTGACTTTGTTGATGTCTGTACTAGATATGAAATTCACATTACTTACTGCATTTATAAATCGTATGGAATTTCTATTGTTTAGGTGACGTGTCGTAATAATCTTCTCCACCATAGACGGTGGCTGAATCACAAAGGTGATTAGAAAATGGTCGGAGACGGACTCTTTCAATGGACAGATGGATACATGAATAGAAACTCTGATTGTGAACATGTGTTGGTCTCATTACATGCTAATAACATTTAACCAAGTCCAGGAGGGACAGGAAACTTGTGCAATGAGTGAACATTCAATAAGGAACATTTCATGGTGGGTTTATGAAAACCTCTAAACTTAAAGTAATTGTGATTGTGATTAGTTTGATCACGGAAGTAATGTTTAACAATTTTGTATGCTCTTATGTCCATAAAATTATCCGTTTTCCAGTTTCCTGTTTGTTTACCTCAAAAGTCAGGATTATTGGCACAGTTTGAATCAAATGCAATTTCAAATGAGCCCGGGTAGCTGGTCATCTATTTTAACAAAATATACATAGTGGAAGTATATTTCATTGTATATAGACATATTTAACCTCTGAACTTTTTTACATAATAAATGATCCCTGGTTTTACTGGTTTTCAGTGTAAGCCTAAAAAAGAAACCAACACAGAAGAGTAGGTGTGAGGAAGAGGAGATGGCAGGGAGGGTGAGGATGTCGCATCCCTCATGAAGCTATAGTCTTTCTATTGGCCATCCTCCAGCTTCTGGCCCCGCCTTAACCCCCCCCCCCACAATGACACTGCTATTTGGTCCCCCTGGCTAATTCCTGGACCCAAATAGACCAGTGTGGCTTCTCCTGGTACACAGACTAGTGGACTGCTGTGTGCCATGTGCCAGACGTCACAACAGTGCCAGGAGTTTTCTGTCCTAAGGGAAAATAGCACTGTTATTTAATTCATCTTTTAGTTCATGGTTTTGTTGTAAATAAGTTTTGCAGTCAGTTTGACCATTGGGGTGCAAATCTCGTCACCCTCTGTACTCTTTAACTGATCATCTATAAATATCAGCAATTTACACATTTAATTCTTTAAGCTTCATTGTACTTTGATGTGGCCTCCATTACGACTTATTGGCTACCAGTTACTCTGTCCAGACAAGCCCCGCCTTCTACCAGCCTGCCCTGAGGAAGAATCAGGGGATTTTGGACCCTCAATCCACGATCATAAAAGCCAGGATGGGGGTGGACCCTTGAATGAATGTTAGAACCGCACAGAGGTGGGCTGTCGTTTTGCTAGTGTACATGTGGTCATCTCCATGAGTTCTTTCCACACAGCCGTCCTGTGACGTGAAGCTGGACCCATGGCCTGAGTACCATCGCTGCACCCTGACCTGGCACCACCAAGAACCGTTGCCATAGGCACAGAGCACAGGTACAACAGCAGTCCTCTTGGCACAAAGGACTTTAATCTGACCATCGAAGTGTAAGAAGAGTGCTTGGGATTTCCCAGAGTTCCTAATGAGTTTGTGGTTTAAACTCTGCTGGGAATGCATTCATCTTGCCTGTAACGCAGCACTGACAGGTATCTCTCGATGCCCTCCACATGATGTCAGCTTGAATGGGCTGATTAACGAGAAAGGCAGAAGTGGAGGGAGGAAGCAAAGAGAGGGCTGGTTCATGGTGCTTGTCCACATATTTAAGTATTCCATAATATGCAATGGCACAGTTGTATGTGGCCTGGGAGCAGAATCATCGATACTAAACTGATTGGTCAACCTCAGGTTTCTCCATACAATTATCAGTTTTACAGTTTCCTGTTTGTTTACCATATAATCTCAAAATCAGAATTATTGAGAGTTTGAATCAAATGCAATTTCAAATGAGCCCGGGTAGCTATTCCTGTGACACAGTAGAGTCATTGTGTTTCACAAATAATATTTATTGTTTTTATTTTTTTTTACATGCCATACAGATTGAATAATGAAAAACTATTACAGTTCTGACAGAGGTATGATTAAATCGAGCATCTATGAATATGGACTGTGTGACAACAGAAGACGAAATCAAACCAGGAAATCACAAATCAGAACGAAGACCATTTGATGACTATCCAGACCTCCAAATGATCAATAAATGCATTTGCTGGTTATTCTGTTTTCAAAGCTTTGTTATCTATTTTAACAAAATATACATATTGGAAGTATATTTCTCTGTATATAGACATATATTTAACCTCTGAACTTTTTTTACATAATAAATGATCCCTGGTTTTAATATCAAATCAAATAGAGTGTACCGGGGAGTAGCCTGCCAGTACAATTTGAATAGTACAAAGAATTTCATTATTCCTGAAACAATTCTGGTTAGAATCGCGCAGAAGTGCAAAGCTTTGAGAACAAGTGCTTACAAAGTGGAAGATGGAAAGTAACATCCCGAAAAAAAAAAAAAATTAAAGACTTAAACTGCATTAAAGTCACATTACAGAAACACATTTTTTAAATTCAATGTCTTCTAAGCACTTTGCTCTGAAACGAACAATTACTTTCAAAGACCGTTCAAATCTCAAAGTCAAAATCTGAAACGGCACAGGAGAGTCCAAAGATAGCAGCATCGATCTGTAAGGTATTACTGATAGATGGTTAAGCGGCTGGATCCTTCCATTTCAAATCTACATTTTGGTACGCTCGCCTATTGCATCATCTGGCAGTCTTGCCAAAACACAAAATGAGTCTCCCAATATTTCTTAAGGTTTCTTATACTGCAAGGTGCATCTTATCTGACAAGTGAATACACTAGTACTAGAACCTAAACATAAGGGTATTCTGCAGTCTAGACACATAACATGAGTGTCTATAGATTTTGTATTTTGCCTTTTAGTTGACATTTAAAATGACCAATAACTGGAATCTTTGGTTTTGGGGTTCAAGCTCTAATAAGTTAAGAAACCTTAGTGAAAGGAACTAAACAGTTAAAGCTGAGTGCTTTACAATAACAATAATAATAATAATAATTTCATATTAAAGCAATTAAACTAGGATGTGCAGTGGTGTGCCGCCTGTTCCTAGTTCTCAGAGAAAGCAGGATGTCCTATACCCCAAGACAGCACTCCTTTCAATTCTGCCCTCATTTAAACGCCCAGTGTCTTTAACTTGACTTCAACATGCTGTTATTCCTACAGCAAGTCGTTTTTTTTCAAGTATTAGACACCATTACAATTGATTTCAATGTACAGTAATTAGTGTGGCCCAAGTTCTAATGGTCCGTCACTCTAAGGGATGCGGGTCGGTCCAACGCAGAACACACAAAGCAGGTCCGACAGGAAAATAGCGTCAAGCTTCAAACTAAACCAGACAGCTGGACCGTCCGTGGGTTCTCTCGATGTGCCAGTCTGGGAGAACAGCTGCATTCTTCTTCAGGATAACCATAACAGAGCGGCAGGCCAGTGCTGCTCACTCTGCGCCCAACCTGTCATAGCATATCTACTGAGAGCAGAGGGGCATATTGAGTGCCTGGGTGACAGGTGGCAATCTTACCATCAGGCAAGGCTGCATGCATATGTAGGAGGGCCTCACCTGCTGTCGGCTGAACTTGGACCTCATCTGCACCAGCCAGTGGCCTCAGAGAACCATTCTCCCTGAAGGCGACAACGGGAATCACCCCGTTCTCTCCATCCATGTCCAGCCTGGTCAGCTTAGTTCCGACTGACAAGTTGATGACTTCCTCAAAGGCAGCTGGTACAGCGATTCCATTCTCCTTTGAATCCCTTTCCAAGGAACTGTGGATAAAATTAGCACAGAAAGAAGAAGATATCAACACTAAACAGCTATAAAAATCCTTCTGTTGGCTTTTAGCATCTAGTTTTGTTGGTGTTCACTATCAAAGAACATTTGTTGTAAAATAGTTATTCCATTCGAGTATCACAGTTAAGATGTTAGGAGTTAACCTACGATACCAGTCAAAAGTCTGGACACAACTACTGAAAATCACTCGTTTTTCAATCAGATAATGACCCTAAGCACACCTTGAGATTATGTAAATACTGTATTATATTGTGAATAAGGAAAGAGACAGAGTGCTGTGACAGATGGCCCACCCCCACAAGCCCCCCACCTAAACCCTACACAGCTGGTTTGGGATGAGCTGGATCGAAGAGTAAGACCAACTGGTGCCCAGAACTTGTGGAAACTCCTTCAGGCCTGTTGGAGAAGCATTCCAGGCAGCTACGTTTGGAAGCTGGCTGGAAGAATGCAGAGAGTCTGCAGCTAGAGGGCGCCGCTTTAGAGAGGCTAACGTTTGAGATGGTGAACATTTCTTTCAGTTGTTGCGAGATATGAATTATGTCAAGGTATTTTACTATAAGGTGAATAACAGTTAGAATGTGTGATATATGCAGGACCAGTCAAATGTCTGGACATAATGAAATCAGTTAACTGAGATACAGTTTCTGTGTTGCTAAGCATTTGATGCCTTGATGCTAAAAGATGCTTCTGCTATACATGAAAGCACCATTCTCACCATTCAGCAACTGTGGTGAGTTCAGGCATGCTATGGTCTCTATGCTCCAGGTCTGGTGCCCCCTCTGGATGTGGCTGAATATCTGCAGGTGCTTCCAGTTCCAGGGTAGGTCCTACACACAGATGCAACATGTTTAAACACAAGGTCTTGACGGTTCACAATGAATTTCTCTACACTACCCAAGAATTAAACATTTCAACATGTTACCAAGATGGAGAATTAGTAAGTTTCGGATGTGGTTCACTAAGCATTAATCCCAAAATATCCATTTATGGTCTGTTGCTGCTTACAGTCACGGCCGAAATTATCGGTACCCCTGGAATTTTTCCAGAAAATGTACCATTTCTCACAGAAAATTGTTGCAATTACAAATGTTTTGGTATAAAACAAGTTTATTTCCTTTATGTGCATTGGAACAACACAAAAAAACAAGGAAAAAAGGCAATTTTGGCATCATTTCACACAAAGCTCAAAAACTGGCCAGGACAAAATTATAACTTAATATTTGGTTGGATGGCCTTTTGAAAAAATAACTGAAACCAATCGCTTCCTATAGCCATCAACAAGCTTGTTACACCTCTCATCTGGAATTTTCGACCACTCTTCTTTTGCAAACTGCTCAAGATCTCTCCGATTTGAAGGGTGCCTTCTCCCGACAGCAATATTCAGATGTCTCCATAAGTGTTCAATCAGATTTAGATTCAGACTCATTGCTGGCTACTTCAGAGCTCTCCAGTGATTTGTCTTCAATCATTTCTGGTTACTATTAGAGGTATGTTTGGAGGTCATCGTCCTGCTGGAAGACCCATGACCTCTGAAGCAGACCCAGCTTTCTGACACTGGGCCCTACATTGTGCCCCAAAATAGTGTTCCATTTTGTTCAGATGGCGACGGATAGTTCCAGCTGACACTGTTCCACCTTGACTTTGCAGAACAGCTTGAATTTGTTTAGAAGTTGGTTGGAGCTGTTTATCCACCATTCGGACTATCCTGCATTGCAGATTTTTATCAATTTTCCTCTTCTGTCCACATTCAGGCAGATTAGCTACAGTGCCATGTGTTGTAAACTTCTTGATTATGTTGCACACAGTGGACAAAGGAACATGAAGATCTCTGGAGATGGACTTGTAGCTTTGAAATTGTTGATATTTTTCCACAGATTTTGTTCTCAAGTCCTCATTTAATTCCCTGCTCTTCTTTCTGTTCTCCATGCTTAGTGCGGCACACAGACACACAACAGAAAGGCTGAGTCAACTTTTCTCCTGGCTTCAGGTGTGATTTCTATATTGCCAGCACCTTTTCTTGCCACAGGTGAGTTTAAACGAGCATTGCTTGAAATAAAACGATTTACCCATAATTTTGGATAATTTTGTCCAGCCCATTTTTGGAATTCTGTGTGACATGATGTCAAATTTGGCTTTTTTTTCTCACAAAAAGGATGTAAACATGTATATACCAAAACATTTCTAATTGCAACAATTTTCTGGGAGAAATTTCCTGGAAAATTTCCAGGGGTGCCAATAATTTCAGCCATCACTGTATGTGATACAGGGTTGTGGTGTAAGACTCGAGACTATAGCAGGATGTGCAGGATACAAGACAGGGAAACACCCTGGTACGTTTCAGAATATTTAAAAGTATTATAAACCAGACAAAAAAAATGCCAAAGGCCCTTACCCATTTCACTGGAGCTCTGCTGACAGACGTTTCCATTTCTCTGGGAAACAGATTTCTGAAAGATCAAGAGATGAAGGGATGTTAGACTAGCCACAGGCTACAGACAAAACTGTGCAATTCACCACGAAGCGCCTGGCACCAGGGTACCTTCTCTGGAGGATCCGACTTGCGGGTCCTCTTCATGATCTCTTCCAGTCGCTGGGGGAGACGATCGGTAAGGTCACGCAAACCTCATGCTTAGCAGCACAATCTCACACGCAAATTATCACAAAGAAAAAAAAAATGGTCCTTGACAATAATTACACTATGTAACAAATTTTTATTTTTATTTTGTTCCTGGGTACAAAGTGTGTTTTCCTAACCCGTTATGGCTAAAAAACAGAAAATAGCTATTGTTCCACAAAAACTTTGCTTTTTTTTTTGTTGTTTTAGGCAAACAGGTTCGGAAAACACACTTTGCTTTTCTGGGCTGTGGTCATAATAGGTTTTAGACATAAGCAGTTGAAATATAAGACTTGGAAGCCAGGAACAAAAATTGTGTTACATTGTGTTATCACAGGTGACAATTTCATTTTATTGGTGTAAAAAGCAGATTGCAATCTACTGTTCTACAGTTTCCTGTCTGGAAAAAATCCCTAGACAGTCGATATTTTTGCTCCCTCACAGGTCCCAGCCAATCAAGAGCACTGAATTCATGGTACAATGTGCTGGGAGGTGGGAGGGAGCAAAAATGTGGACTATCTGGGGCTCTGCGAAGAAGTGGTTGAGAAATACTGGCGTAGAGTGACCACTGACTTGACAATCACATTTGAGGTCAGCCACAAACTTAACAGCCCATAATTCAACTTGTGTGCTGGTTTAATGTCAAAGCCCCCTTTCTTCAAACCACAACCAGAACTCAAGGCATTTGAGCTAAACACTGAAGTACTTCACTCACTTCTGTACAGTTCTCCTGCTGAAGAGCTTCCTTACATCACATGACCCTGGTCTATAATCCCGGCTCACCTTCTTCCTCTGCAGGCGTTCAGCCTCCTCCTTCTGGAAGCGTCGCTCCCTCTCCAGCCTCTGCTCCACAGCCTCCTTCTGGCGGGCCTCCTCTTCCTCTTTCTGCAAGAACCACACACACGGCGTAACAGAATATCTCACACGTGCAGGCAGAA
Organism: Petrocephalus sullivani; assembly: GCA_026780845.1. Classification (NCBI taxonomy): domain Eukaryota; kingdom Metazoa; phylum Chordata; class Actinopteri; order Osteoglossiformes; family Mormyridae; genus Petrocephalus; species Petrocephalus sullivani. The sequence goes on from JAODKM010000038.1 coordinate 8,860,050, forward strand.
GACGGACACACCTTACAGGAGGTCACATGGAACAGTGATAAGCCAATGAGAGGCTGACATTTCTCAGAAGTGCTGCCCGATTTGACCTGAAACCCGATCTCAGCCAATGGGAGAGCAGATGACAGGAAGTAGAAGCACTCTCACCTGTTTCTGGAGACGCTCTGCTTCCTCCCTCTCCCTCTGAGCTCTCTCTTCCTCGGCGTGCTTCGCCTCCTCCTCCTCCCTCTTCTTCCTCTCTTCCCGCCGCACGCGCTCCTCTTCCTCTCGCCTGGCCCGCTCCTCTGCCTTCCTGCGGGCCATCTCCTCCTTGCTACGCCTTTGTGGGACAAACCCCCCAAACGTGAGAGTCGGCGTGCCGGAGCAGAGGGCCTGGCCTGTGTGCAGCGCCCACGCGTGAACCCACCTCTCGGCCTCTTCCTCTCGCCTACGCTCCTCTTCCTCACGCTCCCGCTGCTCGCGGGCCTGCCGCCGCTTCTCCGCCAGCAGCCGGGACGCCTCCTCGGGGTCCGTGGTCCCGGCCATGGGCTTGGTGGAGGGCGAGCCTGTGGAGATAGCTGGGACGGGGGTGCCCTGCTGTGTTTCTGCTGGGGAAGGGAGGCAGTATGATCCCGCTGTTAGCACTCGGCCCAGTACTGGGGTCAGCCCAAATCCTGGTACTGACTCACCAATGTTAGGCTCCTCTCTGGACCCGTTGTCCTCTGTGGGCTCTGGGTCCATTTCAGCGCCTGGCTCTGTTACAAGCGCAGACTCTACTTCAGCAGTTGGTTCCGTTCTATCCTCTGGTTCCGTCACAGGTGCTGGTAGCTCTGGGTTTGCTGGGAGCTTTGGCAGTGACTTGGAAGGTCGCAGGTTTCCAGGGAACATGGGCAGGCTGGGAAGGGTCCTGGAGGACTTCAGCATGGAGGGGTGCTTTGCAGTCCTGCTGGATGCAGTGGAGAGCAGGTAAAGTGCTTATCATCAACTATCCATGGAATATTGACTGCTTATTAGATATTTTGATAATACCCAGTCCCAGGCATGTCATGAGAAGAATATAAAATTGATTTGACTAAAACTGACATTAAGCATTCATAAGAGAATTACAATTTGCATGAAACATGTGAGTCATACTGACATACTTGTAATGATTTACATAAATGTTAAAAATTTCTGTGGTACAAAAAAAAAAAAAGAAAACCAAAATAAATTCTCACATCAGCACTTATAAAAGATCTAATAGTGACTGCTAAAGCCTAAACCATCTGTAGTTCCTCCTACCGGACTGGTGAGGGCGCTGGCACTCTATGCTTCTGGTTTCCAGGCGACCGCGACCTTTTGATGACAGCAGGTGTGGGAACAGAGAGGTTGCTCCAAGACTTCCTTACATAATCTTTGTCCTTTGCTGGCTTAGCCACCTTGACAAAATAAAAACCTTGTAAGAAGAGGACTATTTACACAATACAATGTGTACTCGGGTTTTGCTGTTAGAGTCATATAATGGCACACCTTAAAAATATTCCGGCTAAGGCTATTTATAAGTACTACTCAAACATCATCTAAACACTAGAGGTACTCAAAGAAACACAACTATATCCACTTTTCTTGTGATTCTTTTTAATGAAATGCAAACACAAAAAAGGTTTGGTGCTTTGACTGTTTTACTGAAACTGCGAGGCGAGACAGGGGTCTTCATCTGCTTTAAGTTTAGTCAAGGCCTCAATGTACACAATACGCCACTCCAGCATTCTGTGACCAATAAGATGGGACCCCCACATTGACCCACCCCATCGGCCTATCAGCAGTGACAGGTAGTGTACAGAGGGTCTCTGATGCCTGGTAACTATGCCAAGGCCAGATCACATGACCTGACATTAACCAATAAGAAGGGCCAGCAGCATTGGTAGATCTATAATGATGTAATATACACAGTCCTGAGGGTATCCCACTATGAGCGGAATACTTCCGTTTTCTGCATCTTTGGAAAGTTGTGGTTCATACAGTCAAGTCAGGGGCCAAGTCATGTTTGGGGTAGCTCGTCGATCCTACAGAGGCAGCTTCCAACACTTGCTGGACTTTGCTCCTATTAAATGATATTCCATTAAACTGATTACGGCGACAATGCTGCAAGTCTGGCGAGGCCTACTGGTGTGACGTGGCCAGGATCAGGCTCGGCACGTCAGCCAGTTCTTAAGGTGCCCCATTCCGACAGACTAGACATAGCATAGCGTTACTTGAATCAGCCCTCGAGAGGCAAGCCCTTCGCCCACAGACCAGACAACGAATGGAAAGCAAAAGCGAAATTGGGCTATGCATACCACTTATAGCACGGACGAGAAAAAGTGGGGGAAGTACTGGTCGGACCTGCCAAGCATGAACCTAATGGATCTGTTCAGTGTCCCTCCGACAATAAGGTGGTCTTGTGGAGACACCCCCTCTGTGGTTCCAGGTGGGCAGAGCTGGAGGCCCAGGCAAAGGCGGGGCTTGGCATGGTGCTTACCGAGCTCAGCGTTCGGCGGCGACCGGCCAGGTCCAGGCTGGGGGGCGGAGCCCTCGCCCGCTCGGCGCTGCGGCACTGCAGGGACTTGAGCGAAGCGGCGCTCATGGGGTGGCAGGAGGCTGAACGGGGACAAATGGGGATGACTGTGCAGTGAGCGTGGGCGGGGCAGGGGGGGCGGGGAGTGAGTGGAGAGGGGCGGTCCCATGGGCCAGCAGGCGATTATGATTGGATGGGAGGATGTATGGAAGAGGACAAAAGGAGAAGAGGGAAAAGGCGCTATTAGATGTACTACACAGCATCGATGGCGTCAGTCTGTAGCTGTTCCTGGTGAGAGGGCCGCTGATGCACCCAACAGGGTCAAGGGTTCAAATCCTAAAGCTCTACAGCTTAACCCAATTAATCTAAATTACCAAGAGGTTACTGAGGTGTAAAAAGGTGTGGCCCACAGTAACCCTGGTAACAAAGGTATTGACAGGTGTCTGAGACGTGTAGAGCTAACGGAATCCAGGCAGGTAATTGGGCAGGCCAGGCCTCTGCATCATCAGGGACACCTCAGGCACCTACTGCAGCTACAGTCCACCTACACACGTCTGGCAGTCAGCAAGGGGGTAGGAGGGGAGCAAGGGGGGGGGGGGGGGGCACCCAGGAGCAGGGTTGGGGGGGGGGTGCAAGGGGGGGACATGCAGCCACCAGGAACACGGACACCGCCCACAAAAACAGAAAACACCCCCAGGCAGAACTCCAAGCTTGCCG
>JAODKM010000038.1:8863571-8889193 GCA_026780845.1 Petrocephalus sullivani
GGGGGGGGGGGGGGGGGGGGGGGCGGGGGGGGGGGGGGGGGGGTTATCCAGGATCAGGGTTAGTGCGGAGGGCCAAGGGGATGACATGCAGCCACCAGGAACACGGCAACTGCACACAAACACAGCACACACTCTCAGTCAGCACTCCAAGCTTGCTGATGGTAAGCTGCACTGCATTATAAATATCTGCTCCAAATCTTCACGAAACCAGGTTAGCGATCAGAGAGAAGACTTCAGTAATAGGACTAACGAGCAAACCCGCATCACTCATGACAAGAGCCTGACAAAAAGAGGTATAAAAAAAATAAATAAATAACGTGTACTAATAAGTTCTTGCAAAAATCAGATAAAATATCATAATGGTATTTTAAGGGGTAAAGCATAGTATCCATGGAAAAAAATACATTATGGCAGAATCTTCAGTATTTTTGGGATACATATAAAACAAAAATTAAAAATTTAAATAAGGAGCATTTATGCTCTGCTGCCATTAGATTACCATTTCTGTGGTAACAACCATTCAGGCTGGAGCACAGCTAGAAACTATGGTCCCCTGCCCAATTTTATTTATTCAAGGGCCCTTGAAAAGTGCTGGGCCCCCTGAATCTGCCCGGGTATCCATGCCGTTGCTTCAGCCCTGCATCAAGGTCTTTCAACAGGAAGAAGGGATACTTATAGTCCTATGCGTGACATAACTTCCTGTCCGAGTACAGTGCAAGAGTAATACAAGACCCAGCCAATAACGAGGCCTGGATTGGGGGGGGTGGATTGAGTCATGGGACACACTCTGTGCTAAAGGACAGCACAAACAGTGTGCCCTGCAGGGCTCCCCTCAAAGGATCATTGTTGCTGTATGACAGGCTGGGTGATCACTGCCAGTCACAGACTGGCGAGGTGTTATGAGCCCCCAGATCAGGGTCCCCAATTCTGGTCCTGAAGGGCCAGAATTCAACACAGTTTGCCGAGATCCCTGCTCAAACACACCTTATTCAGTTACCAACTACTCAATTATCAGGTTTAGTAGGTGTGTCTGAGTGGGGAAATCTGCAAACTGTGCAGCAAACTGAAGCCACGTGCGAAATTTACCAGACACTGATGGTAGAAACGTATCCATCCGAAAGGTCTGCTGGTTATGCCGTACCACTTACTGCCTTTTAGGGTAGGCGGCTGCTATGTACCTGCGTCCCCTGAGAGAGACATGGCGCTGCGGCTCCTCGCCAGGTAGGAGTGTGTCGGGGTCTGCAGCCGGTTCACCATGGTGCTCTCCCACACGCTCAGCGGTAAGCGCCGTGTGGCTACAGAGGAGAGACACGCGCGCGCACACACACACACACACACACACACACACACGCGCACGCAACATATACACAACACACCAGCAGGCACAAGGAAAGCGGGTTAGACTGCGTACAGTGGGCGGGATTCTACCATTCATGTAAACAACGGCGGGGGGTGGCAGCACACAAATCCTGCAAGATGGAGAGACGGGTCGGCACAAATAATAACGGGCTGCCCAAGGACAGCCCAAAGCCGGGAGCGGCATGGAGGTCACATGACAAGCAGCTGGTGAGTCACATGCGGCGGATGGCTGGCAGCACACACATTAGAGTGGGGGCAGTCAGGAAGCTGGACTGGGAGCTACAAGAAGCCAGCAATGGGACCCCCCATTCCCATTTGGATCTTTTAAGGTGAATCCCCATGTCAAAGTGGCCCTGTATAGGATATTCGGCCATGGCAATGAGTGATGAAGCCGCAAGTGTAGATGCTATCGTGGTGGTTCCACTGGGAAACCGCGTGGGTGTCAACCAATCAGCTGACCAATCAGGGACGAGCAACCAGGTGATGGTGGTGGTTAACATGGAGCATCTGTGGATGACACGATGGGCTTGGGCACAATGCCACCTGGGCGAAGAAGCTGAACTGGAAAGTGCTTGTCCTGCCCAATACCCTACCCAATCTCTATAGGGACGGCCTGCCCCAACACTAAAAAAAAACTCCAGTACGTCCCTACTTAGGTTTTGCTGAATTTAGGCTCAGAGACCAATTTCCTAGTTTCATCATTTGGACCTGAAGATGAAGCAGACAGTTTCCAGCCAGTTCCTCCAGAGCAGGGAGACAAAGAGCCCGAAATGACACGACTTCCAGATACACCTGCAGTTCTGTCCCCGGCGATGCGGCCTCTGACGGGCTGGGGTTTGGGCTGAGGCCTATTTAAGAGGGAAGTCCTTTTCTGTAAGGCTAGGATAACAAACCATGTTATTTCATATGTCCTACACCCATTTAACGACACACAAGCTATCATGTTCCAAACAAGCAGATCATACTCCAATGTAAGCTGAAACAGAACCGATCAAAACCAATCAACACTTCTGACATAAAAACAATGTAAGTGACATGATACGGGGACATAATTTAAACTGCCCGACAGCTCATGTGTGTAGCAGTTTGCAGGATTTAGACCAACTGCTGATCTTTGTCCAGAACACAGAAGGCTGGGTAATGGGCGATGTGAAATCAAACCGGGCATAATCGAATGACATGAGCTGTCATTTTTCCACTATTGTGACAAATCGGACAAACAAGGGTTAAACAGGGTGGATGAGCCAGATTTATACATTATTCCCATGACAAATAAGAAGCCCTGATACGGGCGTTAACTGTATATGACAGAATGACTAGCTAGCATGACGCTAACCAAATATAGCAAAGGAGATTCAAAATATTACATGGTGGAAAAACAAATTTAAAAATAAAATGTACAAAACAATGCCTATTTTATAAACTGGGATAAAGGTAACACTGAGTGCCCAGGTTCATGTGACACAGCTAGCTAGGGGGTAAGAAAGTCATATTCTAGAAATGGCAATAAAGAAAAACTCCAGTCTTCCGACTTAAGACTCCAGGTTATATCTGACAACTCTGAACTGAACGGGAGATTAATGATCGTACATGTGCTCTCCATATTCCATGGTTTCTTTGTTTATTGATTTGTTTACTGCTTTTCTAAGGAGGACAATTTGTTAATAACGCATCACCGGACATTCTTCCGTATGTCATAACTGCCGCGCGATGACACAGCGCTTACGCAATCCTAGGTGCTTCCTCACGGTTACTTCGGTTACTACTGAAAAGCAGCAACGGAAAAACAACCCTCCAGGGTACGTTCCGGTACGGCCAGATAGTGGAAAATCAACATTGGGGACACACATCATTTTAATGGGCCCGAAACACAGAACATCCTATTTTCCTTTTTGCTCTTGGGTCCTCCTGCTTGGCTGCCATCTGGCTTTGGGGGGGGGGGCATGTGACTGGCCCAGCACAGTCTATTTATAACTCTAGTCTAAATGGCTGTAATCATTCAGATCCTATAGGTCGCTGACTAACACTCTCTTCTTTACATTAAATATTTAAAGCTTGAAGGTTTCGACTTGATGCAGGTTGCAGCATCTACTATTAACAGTAATACATCTAACCTGTGTAAAATACATCATATCTATCATGTGTAAAGAAATATTGGGATTACAAGGCGATTTGGTTCTGGGACAGCATTCAGCCCGATTGGAGCCAAGAACCTGAGGTGTCGGGGCCTCTGCCTGGTTCTCTTGGGGGCGGAGGGATGGGCTGGTGGGCTGGTGGCATACCTTTGTCTGGAGAGTTTATGAGCGCGGCCGAAGACGAAGACAAGCGCTTGGTAATCACCGGCTCTGGCCGCTTGGAGAGGTTCACTGTGGAAACCGACCTCCTGTCCACATCTACAACACATGGAGACAAGGACCTGTGGTGGGGGAGGGGTGGGAAGGGCAGAGGCACAAACCCAGGCTACACAGCTAGCCACACTTCTAAGGCGAGCAGGCAGGGGGCACTGTCCACGGCTGATCGGCAGGGTTTACCTCACGATACACAGAAATCAAATCTCCTGCCATATGGATGGCTTATAACCGATTTCTCTTGTCCAATTATTAGCGGCTAGGGGCAAATTAAACTGGGAACATTCTCAAAAGTGTCAGTCATGTCACTCGAGACTGCGCTGTAACCCAATATCGATTCCTGAAACTTTCCATGGAGTATCAAGCCCCCTGGCCAGCCCGCCCTTAGAGGCCTACCTGCGAGCTACTCTATCACAAGTTTATTGGCCATACAACCAGCCTATGCCACGACTCCGTTAGTTATGCTAATGCTAACGATGGCCACACGGGCATAGGGCCATTATACTCGCCTCGCTGTATGCTAACGTTAGTCAGCACTACACGGCAGCATGGCGACTCTGAGCTTCACTACAGATAGCGAGGGACGGCAGAGCAGCCCGCTACTGCTACGCAGATACTGTTACGAGCTGGTATTCACGTCGTGACCCGATACCACCGTATCCGCAGACGGAAGCGAGGGCACCCGGGAAGTGACGCTCTAGGCCCTCTAGATCGAGAGGAAATAGGATAGTAGACTCAGAAAGGCCTGGACAGGAAGAACAGAAAGAGAGGGGTGGGCGGAGCGAAAGAGTGAGTAACTCTGGAAAACAAAGGTGAAAAATGAATAAATCAAAAAAAAAGAAAGAAAAACACTGTGCCAAAATGTAACATATACAAGCAGAGAGAGAGAAACTAGGGTGGAATGGGGATGGAAATCAGAGGAGAACCTTCTGCTGTTCTGACTGCCTCTTATGGGCCACGCCATCACAGATAACAGGGCAGGCAAGGTCGCGACCTCAGCATCGTCACTGATTGGACGCAGGAGCAAATGGCAGGGTACCTCTGATATCTGACGCTAGGCCTGGCCCCCTATTTCGGTAGGAAATAGGGATGTGTGCGAAGTAAATAGAGAGACATCAGGAAACTGAACCACGCAAGAGCTGCAGGGCACAGACTTTGTGGGGGCTGAGACAGGCAGTGAGAGGCAGAGCGGGAAGAGAGAAAGAGAGAGAGAGAGAGGGAGACAAAGGTTAGAAATGGAGGTTAGAGAAAGAGAGAGAGATGGAGACAGAAAGAGAGGAGACTGCAATAGATAGATACAGAGACAGAAAGAGAAAGGGAGAAAGAGACAAGCAGAGAGACAGACAGAGACAGATAAAGGTTTGAGACAGAGGTTAAAGAGAAAGTGAGAGAGAGGGAGGGGAGACACAGAGAGGTGACAGAGAGAGAGCGGGGGACAGAAAGAGAGAAAGAGCAGCATCACTGTGTGATGAAAGGGCTTATTGAGGTGGGAAGCTGTTACCACTGGCATGTCCGGTGGTGCCATGGAGGGTCCCGCCCCAGGACCAGCGATTCGGCTTCGGCCTGGCCTTCTGGGAGCGTTCCAGGGTCCGCCGTATCACCGCTTCGTGCCGAGCCTGAAACACCCCCCCCCCCCACCCCGACGTCAGCAGACAGTGACAGCAAAGCGCCCGCCCTGCCTCTCGCAGCTCCGGTTAAATTGCTGACGTCTCCATGCGGACCTGCGCGAGACGCCCACCCTCATCGATTCTCACCCTGACGCCAAGTTTGGTTCCACTTACATTAACCTCAAAAATGGAAATGAATGGCATAGGAAATGGGTGGACGTAATGACAACATAACTCCTACTCATTAAAAACTTAATTGGTTTTTTACCACCGATCAATCAGGGAGAATCCCCCCGGGGGCCAGCCTGACCCCCCAGATGGCCATAACGCTGGTCAAGTCCGGCTGCGTTTGGGAGGTCAGGCGGACGCCCTATCAGGGAGCGCTTTCCTGTCATGTGACTCTGATTGATCACCCAGGCTCCCAGTGGTCGCGTGTCGGTGGAGAGAGCTCAGCCATCAGGACAGGAGCCGCCTTTCCCCAGGAATCCTCTAGGGGGCGCCGTCGTGCGGGAGCCCGCCCCTCTTCCCCATCGCTCACCTTCTCCTCTTCCAGCTTCTGCCGCCGCTTCTCCTCCACGGCCGCCCTGCGCTGCTCCTCCCGGGCCCTCTGCTCCTCCAGCCGCTTCCGGCGCTCCCCCAGCTGCCTCTCATAGTACAGCCGGGCGCGCTCCTCCCGCTGCAGCAAGGCGGTCTCCCGCAGGGCTGGGCACAGGCGGCACGCATCACTGCACGCGCTACAGAGCCAGCGCCGCGGCGCCTCTCACAGCCCTCGCTAAAGCCCCACGCGGCGCCCCCTGCTGCCCGAAGTCTGCGTCACCCTCTGCTTTTAGTCTGCTACAGTATGCCACTTTACAATGTTTTGGCTTCATTGCATCCTACTGGGCGACAATGATATCACACTAACGCTAATGTATTCAGAGCCGCAACGAGGACACAGTCCCCTAGTTCTGTATACTCCTGGTTTCCATGCACTTGATCCCTCCTTAAAATCTGCTCCCTCATTAAGCTGTTATTCCCCCATGGCTTTCATAACAGCTCGACTTTGGCTGGTATCAGACACAGAAGTCACGCAACAGCACTATGGCCAAAGTCCAGCCTCACAGCCCGGGGTAGCCGGCTCAGGCTAGCTACTCTGCCCCTCCTCTATTAGGACTTGCTGCTCCCAGTTTGCCTAGCAGCTGCTGGCAATGTGGCTCTTCAGATCAGTCTAGGCATGAGACTCCAGCAGAGGCATTTCACTTTCTCTCTGCAGGCCCTTCCTCTCATAATCACCCTTCAAAGTTAAAGAGTCATTCTTAGATTTTATAGCTTTTATGAACAGCCTAAACCTGGCTACCGGACAAATTTCATTTGCTGTAATGACAGTTTCACATTTGACTTGAAAGTGAGAGTTCATCATTCCCACCTGACACTGCATTAAAATCATCTTTGCTGAGACAGGAACGCTCCTGAACCAACAACAGTTCCACTGCAGTGAAGGGAAGGGCGCAGGACCAATAGCATGCCTACACTGCAGTGACACGCATGACCTAGGACCAATAGAACGCCTCCATCGCCTCCAAGGCCGAAAGCCAACAGCAATGCACTTTAATTGTGAAGCCAGTAAAGCCGCTTTGGAAGCAGACAGACAATCTCCTCTAAATGCACAGCTTTTGTCAGTTTGCGGAACGCTCCAATCAGGCTTCAGATCCACAGTCATGTGACAGACACAGCAGGGCGATGCTCGTACCGAACTGCTTCTCGTGTTCTTCTCTCCGCTCCCGGGCCAGCCGAAGACGCTCGTCGGTCTTCAGCGACAGGGGCTCTGCTAAGAGGCACATGGCTCCCAGTCAGCGCACACGCAGAAAACCGAACACACACACACACACACACACGCACACACAAAATAGGTTCTCTCTTATCAGAACACTAATTTACATCAATAATTCAGTAACACTTTCTATGAAACCCATATTCATAAAGCTTAATACCTCTTCTAATAATCCATTGTAACATTCATAAAGTATTATGAACACAGCTATAAATATTTACAAAAATGCATAATACATTATAGCCATGTTTCTCATGCATTATGAATGCTCTATGAAGCTTGCATCTATAATGCACCATAGATACCTTCATAATGCATTATAATGCCTGCTATATGCATTAAGGAGCTTCAGAGAGAATTCATAATGCATAGTACACTATAATCTGTTATGCTTTTTTATAAATAGTTACAGCTGGGTTTATAATACTTTATGAATGAAAAATAATGCATTACGAAGTTATGTGTAATGCAGTATAATGACTGCTTTAAGTAAAGTGTTACCTATAATTTATTTGGAAAAAGAGAAAAAAAAAAGCAAACAAGAATGTCCCTGAAAGACTGATTGTTTACAAAGCTCCAGCCAGGCACAGCCTAGACCCGGATTTGGTTACGGGGAGAACTTTGACCAAACAGACAGAGATGCCATACAGTGAGACCAGGCCCGTCCCAACCTGATTTGTTCCCAGCGCTGCCATTGTTATTCTGTCCCAATGCAGCCGAGGCTGGGCGACCAGGGGCCTTTCTATCCCCAGATTTGGGCTGAGGTTCTGGGCCTATAAAACAGGGGAGAGACGAATATTAATCGTGTTTTTTTTGTGCATGGCTATTGAGGTCTACGTAGCATTTCTGAAAAGTTTTTACCAGTTTATTTAGTCAAATTTAAAAAGCTTATCAAACAGAAAAGCAGCAGAGACCAGCGATGTGGCCAAGCCCAGTTCTGAACCTGCACAGCCAAACACCTTTACAGGACTCAAAGGCGTCCCTCTCCCAGCACCGGAGCACCGGGCCGCTCCGTGAATCCGCATCGGTGCAAATCGACAGCCAGCCCTGGGGCGTTTGGCAGAGGAAGGGCGAGAAAGCTGCCAGATCCTCCACGTGAGAAACCATTGAGCATGCCGTCCACCACTAATGCGTGAAAACCTCGAGAATGTGGCAGCGCCAGTGTGACGAGGGCGGGATCTCGGGGACGGCCTGCTCTGATGCCGAAGATAATGGGGAAGATTAACGTCAGTCGGTTCCCCAGAGGTGTTCGTCAGACAGGACCGGCCCACCAGCCGCTCCCCTGACGATGTTCCGCTCGAAACATCTGCCCCGAAGACAGAGTCTGAGCACAAGTTCAGGATCGACTTGGTGACACCCTCTCCATAAATCCCGCGTAGGCTTCTGCTGCTCGAGGGAACAGTAAATAAGTTTCGGAACAAGCTTGTGGGAGTCTGTTCACAGCTGTAGCAAGGATAACACACCCTTTGACAGGTAGCGGATAGCTAACAAGCCATAAACCGAAAGCACATCATAACTGCGCTCACGTTAATGAGTGGCGAAAGCCAGCAAGGCAGCAGCTGGCCGACTGGTACCGATTCCCTCCTAGACTGGGCAGCACTGGACACACATTATGTCTCAGTCTCTGACTTGTGACTCAGAAATCCCTTCTGCACATCCGAGCTCTTTTACGTAATGGCCCTGTGCTGAAGGGTTATACCAGCTACTGTGGCCGTACCCTCTGGTTAAATGCTACACCAAGCACTGAAAGCTTTACTGACCATCTATGAGGATTAATATATCAAAGGCGAGCTGTGTATTCCCCGGAATATGGGCCATACTAGCCTGATTGTTTGTAGATAAATACATGTCATCTGGAATTGCAGGTAACAGGTTGGCACCTGGGTGGGGGATGGGGGAAATGCATCCCTACAATATTTAAATTTGGATTCATTCATCCCCCAATAAACAGGCTTTTGCATTTATATGATTAAGTTGTGGCCTCTCTAATAGCAGAAGAATCTGCTACACCATAAACCCTACCTATATGGGTGGGTCATTAATTCTGAGTCACCCCACTGTGTGTGAGATCACCGGAACACCTCCCATCTCAGAAGGAGGAGGATTGTGTCGATATAGCACCTTTTACAAATCCAAGGTCACTTTGCGAGAAGCAAGTAAAGAGACATCTAAGAAGCTGAGGAAGAAGAGAAACGTGCGATTGACTTTTGGCTTTCTGACTTCAGAGCAGAAGACGAGGAGCAGACATAGGGAGGCTGAAGAGGAGACTTCCAGAGCTGGGGGGCAGTGGCACCGAGGGAGAGCAGCCCAGGGGCTGAAGGCAGGGAGGAGATTACGGCTGGAAGACTGGAGAGAGCGAGGGGGAGAGTAAGAGGTCAGGGGGTCACCGAGGTGAGGGAGGACAAGGCCATGCAGGGCTCCAAAGGCAAGTAGCAAGACTGGGAATTCTGTGTGGGACTGGTAATGGGACTGGTAATTGGACTGGTAATCGTCGCAACTGAGAGTCCTGAGCAGATAGCTTGTTATGGGTGAGGACTCACAGTATAGGAGGCAAAGCTGATGTAGGAGATGAAGGTCTTAGAATCTGTAAAACAAGCGTTAGAGCAAGCAAGTCCACCCCCCGAGCCAGAAAACACCCCCCCAGACGGGGACAAGGACGCAGAAGCAAAAACCCCAGACATTAGCTACACATATTCCAGTACAAATTACACCAATCAGCATCACTCTACGGAACTTTAAAAAAACTGGAGACATGTCGTAACATCCCAATTAGCAAAACAAAATGTACTGTGGAGTCTGATGTTGTTCTCACATTTAACAGCAAAACCTTCTGTGTTTTCAAAGTACAAGGGTATTGCAGAAATTTATTCCAAGCGGGAGTCACATTATAGCACACGAACAAAATGGGGTACTTAAAAAAAAATAATATATCTTCAGATTAGAAATGAGAGTAAAAAGCTTGGGGGAGTGTCCAGGGCGCGCGTGAGCCCAGATTTGGGGTTACTGCCGACAGGATTACCAGGCCGCCATCGCTCCCTGGGTAAGCGGCACACGCCCACACACTTCACATGTCAGCTCCCCCACAGCGAGGTCTCAACCACACAGCCACCCCTGTTCCTGGGCAAACCGTGGGCACAGCTATAAATACGGCTGGCCATATCCTCATCGGACCCGGCCCGGTACCCCCGCGTCTCACGCGGGATCTAGCCCCGGGTCCGAGCCGACCTGGATGTGCTTGATGAGGTACCTGTCCCAGAAAACCCAGTGAGTCTGTCCCAGTTAATCACATACTCCATATTACTCACACGGCTATGTACTGCTCGATCAGCACAGTCTCTGGCTTTGGCAGTGTCTATTTTTACAGATTGTCATACTGTCCAGACACACCAAGGTGCATGGGATTTTAGTGTTTTTCCCCCCCAAAGAGAAATACCACGGTATACTGTATTACAGTACCATCACCCAAGTCTCAGTCTCGGCCACTTCATCGCACCTTGATTTAGGAACCAGGGACTCTCCTTGCAAACTTGAAAAAAAAAAACACACAAATGCCAAGGGCTGGGTGGTATAATGAGACAATATATATATATATAAATAAATGTTTTCCCTTTCTTTTCTTGTGAGATAAAATTAGGGCTCTATTAAAGATTTTTAATAGAGACCTATAGTACGCCTAGCTAGGTCTTTTCAGTTAAAAGAAAGAAATTGAAAATGAGCTTAAGTTATTTGATTCAGATTTTGACAGTTCTCGTTCCTAAACATTTGCATTGTTTTGAGTGGAATGTCATACAGCGAGACAGAGAGAGCCTGGTGGTGGGCATAGTGGAGTCTTGTAGCTGCTTTGTTTAACCCATGCAGCACAGATACTGGCATAATTTATGTTATTTTGAGACTGTTTGGAATAATGAAAATCCCTATAATGAATAGTTGTATATTGGCAAACAGGGAAGGAAACCATATATATTTGCATGACATTTTGACGACACTAGCTTCAATAAACGTTTCATGTGACTTTGACTTACAGCTAAGAATTTAACCCACTTCCTAGGAGATACCGAGATGTATGTTATGTATCGCTATTCTGCCCAAAAATACGACAATATGGTATTTGCCTAATTTTTTCCGGCCCTGCTCATGGCCGACCTGATGAAACAGGTGCAGGAGTTCAGGGTTCGGTTCTGCGCGTCACAGCACATTAAGACTCCCTTCCCTGCTACCGGGCTATCCCCTATCTAAGGGCCCATCACCCAGTCCACTCAGAACCAGCCGCACCTCTCGCCAGGTATCGCACCACTTGGTCCATATCTCACACAGCCCCATTGCATGGCAACCCCCCCCCCCCCCATGCCAGCGAGGCCCGTCGCTATGGAAACATGCACACGGCTGAGACACGCATACGTATTTATCCGTCAGACTGGCATCACACTGCAGCTGCACTACAGACTGTAAATCCTGAACGGCTGAGCTGAAAATAACGCTTCATTACGAGAATGGGCCTGTGGGACCTCACCCTTATATATATATATATATCCATAGAAGCCACAGTACGAGCAGTTAGCACAGGAGACTTTTATAGAGAATGATGGGGGAGGCAGAAGGACAGAAAACGTAGTTTCCAGCATGAAAGGGCTGCCTTTAGTACAGAGAGGCATCCCAGCACATTCTCTGAACATCCTCTGCGGTTTCCCCAGCTTAAAAAAGCCCCGATAAAAATTTTAGTGCAACTAAAGAGATTAAATTTAGTCTGCCTCTATCAGTCTGTATAACTAGTATCCAGAACATTTCAGTCTCACCATTTCATTATCAGAAGCATAATATTTCAGGAATTTTGCTGTTGTGTGTCTATATATATGGAATGGATGTTCTACCTTTAATCTATTTTCAGTCTATCAATTCCTTATTACTGTAAGCTCTCAAAGCAGGAAGAGTTGTTTTCAAACCCTGCCATAAATACCCTATTTGACGTGTCAAGTAGAGTGCAACAAATAGTACAAAAGGCTTCAGAAAGGCTCAGGAGAGAATGCGCACTCTGCCGCTCAGGTCCAGGAAGCCGATTCTGCCCACCTCCAGGAGAGCAAGGTACCGGCTTAGGAAATGCTAAATGACTGGGGCCAAACCCAAAGCTCGGACGGGGCTAAACATGCAGGCCAGAACCCTTTGTACGCAGCACCGGGCTCAGCCCTGCCGGGAAGCAGAGACAATGGCTCCTCTCTGCTCCATAACAATGGACAGCTCTCTGCTCCACTCGCCCTCCTTTAGAGTTGGGGGCTGAAGCCGCACAGTGCAGGGAAACCTAACTTCCCGTATCCCCGGTAACTTCGCTGCAGCACTGCACCTGTAACGGAGCACCCCAGTGGTGACGTGACCCCCCGTAACGGGAACATCTCAGCATACAGCACAGGTGTCATGCTGAGACGCCCCCAGCAGTGGCAGACGCGGGCCAAGTAAACCGGCAGTCAGGCTACACAGGCAATGCAAACACACAAAGACAGACTTTGGAGCCCATAAACCGGATGACAAAGGCCCCATCTGACCACTGCTGGCAAACCCAGCTGCACTGTTGACACATCATACTGACCTCCTATTCAACTGCACAGATGCACCCAAATGCAAACAACAGCGAGAACCAACAGAGACGCAGCCCAGAGAAGATATGGAACACCAGCGTAACAAACTACCGAGCTGTGTGTGGAAGTTAATTAGTAGCGTAACGGTTCTGAAATGAAGGCCGGAACCACAACACAAACCCCCGCCCTCATGATTTGGTTCTGGAACACAGAACAACAATATCCCCCCCCCCCCCCCCCCCAACCAGGTGGTGCGGGTGCTGAGCTCTCTACTAGTGCTTCAGCTGCAGCAAAGCAAGGACAAACAGACTAGAAAACTGTTTTTTTTCCCCCAAAAGCCATAGCCACTCTAAACTCACACATGCACTGACTGCACAGTATAACCCCCAACCCCTGGACTTCCTTCTATCCATCAGCTATGCAATATCCAATATCTAATGGTATTGATAATATCTGTGCAATATCTCTCTGTGTCCTCCATCCACTACTCACTGCACATCATCACCATTACTGTGTAATATTTAAATAATGTGCAATAACCTACACGGTTATTTATTCTTCCATATGTATATAACCTACATAGTAATTAATTTTCTATTTTTCCATATGCATATAGCGCAGTATAACTTTTTTTGCACTATTTGTTTGTTAATTGTTTTTGTGTGTTTACATATATGTCTGCACTGGAGGAGCAGCTTTTAATCTCATTATGCATGTGTATGGTGACAATAAAAAGCATTCATTCATTCATTCATAATGTTAATAATGTTATGGAACTCATTTTTTTTATTTTTCAATTAACACTTGAACACATGTAACTCGCAAAATTATTATTCTTTTTTAATTTAGGGTTAGCTGTATGTTGTGTCATTTTTTTTACAACTGCATGTGTCACGTGACTATTTTGGTCCAATCGTGATCCAGTGGTCATGCCGGCGGTAAAAGCTAGGCTAGTTTCATTAGCTCAATAATAATAACCGTGAGACTGCAAAGCACATTGGTTATCCAATGAGGACATTTTGGTTATCCAAACTGCAAGGGCAGTTATCATTTAATTTTTGAATTTATTTTTGTTAGTTAGTTTTTGATAGTTTTAGCTTTAGCTTTTTAGCTATATATGGCATTAAGTTATTCATGCTCTTTATTGTTCTTCTGTTTAGTTTTCCAAGCTGTTGGCGAGTATTAAAACATTAACAGACTCAGGAATTGAGGGCTGAACTGAACTATGGATTTAGAGAAACGTTACACCCCTAATGTTAGTTTGAGTGAGCAAAAGCCCCCTGCCAAAGTGAGACTGAGGCGCTTGGCCGCAAAGAAGGACCTTGACGTTGTATCCGAAGTGCTAGAAGTGGGGCAGACAAGCCTCTATACTGATGCGATGCTTCAGGACTGGGATCCCGTGCTCTCAGCACAGGCAATGTTTCACGTTTCCAGCGACTGCCAGCAGACAACGCTGCCCCGACCCAATGCCCTACACAGCCTGAATAACATTGTGTGGCTTTGGAGGGATCTATTTTCTAGTAGTTCCTTGTATATCCTGAGATAAAATGGCACCCCGCCCAGGGTGTATCCCTGCCTTGGACCTAGAGCTGAACGATTTATCGATTTCAAATCGAAATCATGATTTTAAACAATGCAGTTAACAAAACACATAGGCTGCGATTTAGGATAGGCTATGCATTATACAGCACGTCTGACCCAGGGTTTAAAACTGTTGTGAGAATAGTTTTACAAATCCATGCCATCCTCCTTGCGTGACAGTCAGTCTCACCAATCAGAAGTGCCGTGCTCCTCGCGTGCCAGTCATGCTCACCAATCAGAGGTGGCGCAAAGTGACTGCATATACGCCCACAAACACGGACACGTGAAACCCAAGGAAAACGTTACATTCGCAGTGCAGAAAAATATCGGTTCCGCTGCTGAGCCGTAAGTGAATTACCTACCTATGTAATGGTCAGAGATTGTTCACAGAAAGGTCCTATTATTAGGGGTATAAGCAGCGTTCGCCGCAAGATCCCTAATGTTTTTATTACTGGAACTGTTTTATTTTCATTACTTTATTTAACTTAACACAGTCATGGCTTTGGTGATGGTAGCTTTATCATTGTTCTCTGCTAATTTGAAGCTTTTGTACATGGGAAGCACGTTACTAAGGGTAAAAAAGCGGTCGAGCGCTGTTTGCAAACGCAGCACTTAAAATGTGCATATAAAAATGCAATCACTTTACCATGTTCGGGTTGCTAGAGAATTGTTCTATGGTTTATTGGGTGTATGTTCTATATCATTTTTGTTAGAGTAAATATTAGTGAAAATATTTTGGATTCAATTAATATATTTCCATTCTTATCTTTGGATTAATGTATAACACAGTTCAGATTACAATGTACGGTTGTGCTCAATTACAGTTTTTTTATACAGATATAGTGAATACTGAGTAAAAAAAAAATGCAAATCAAATTGCAATCGCAATATCTGTCAGATAAATTGCAATTCGATATTTTCTTAAAATTGTTCAGCCCTACTCGGACCCTATGCTGTTAGGATAGACTGTATACCGGAAATGGAGCTGGAACAATGGATTAGATATGAGACGTTATAGAAGCAAAAAGCCTCAAAGACACCAAAGATGACCAATAATGATTTATTCTTACAGGCATGGGTGGTGGAATTCAAAAGCTGACTATCAAGGGGATGACAAGCCCCTCCCCCTTCCTACAAGCCTTAATCTGTATTTTTTTGTGTTGCTACTAGTTTGTTTGAGAGATTTTTTCAATTAAATGATACAAAAGTAGCCGGCATCCATCCATCTATTTTTTGTAACTGCTTATCTTATTCAGGGTCGCGGGGGGTCCAGAGCCTATCCCAGAGACTATGGGCACAAGGCAGAGAATAACGCAGCATGGAGCACCAACCCACTGCAGGGCCCAACATATGATCACACTCTCTTTTAAAAAGAACTGTCTGAATTTGCTTCCAATAAAAATGAGACCTTTGCAAAAGTCTAGTTTCCCAATCCTGTCCTCGGGGATACATGGTCCAAGTTTTTGCTCCCTCCAAGCTCCTAGCAGGAACGTTACTGCTTTCAGAGTGCTCCCGAGAGAGCCCAAGGCAGGGGTACAGTCCAAACTGGGAGCTGGGAGGGAGCAAAAATGTGGACTGTCTGTGAGCCCCTAAGGACTGGGTTGGAAAACATTAGCCTAGGAACAAGATCGCGTTGTCCCTCAGACACTAATGCAGCATGAACACATGCATTCTGTGGACAAGGCCATCTCCACGTGGGCCAGAACTGACAGCCTGATCCCAAAAAAAAACAAACACTGCACAACACACTCAAATGAATTTTTAAAGCGATTAGATCATGCCGCAGCAGACAGATGACGAAAAGCCCGCCTTGCCTCTCTTAGGCAGGCTGCCATTGCGGATTACGGCGGTTAAGGCAGATTTACGGGAACATCCCCCATTTCCCCCGTGACACCACGCGGGCCGCACATTCCCCATAACCCCCCACAGCGGGCGGCCTGTATGCAGGTCATGGCACAGATCTCACAGCACGGCTACACTGGCTGGGAGCAGGGCTAGAAAGAATGTCAGGGGCCTTTCTGGGGCTAAAACAGGCAATGCAAGCCAGGAGTACAAGGACATTTCCCTGGAGGAAACCAGGCAAGGCATTTAGGCCAGAATGCAGAGTTCAGAATCTGCCAGCTACTGGTCAGAAATGCAAAACAAGTGGCATTTTCTTCTGTAGTGTCCGTTGGCTGCAGGAATAACTGCACATCAACAAATTGACCTGAAAGTTCAACTCTGCCTCTGATGACCTTTGCCCTCAGACCCCAGCGTGATGCTGGAACGACATCTCTCTGATGGCACCCCAACACTCACACTATCAGGCCTCATCACACAAGAGAATCAGCCAAGCCGTTTCTTTTAAAAGCTCAGGAAGTCAGACCTCAAACCTAAGACTGCAGCACCATCTACCTCAGGAGCTAACTTCTCCATAGCTGTTCAGCATGTACATTATACTGCTGCTGGGAGAAACAGCCACAGTCCTCATCAAGTGCTCTGATCGTTACGTGAGGCCATCTCACAGCAAATTAAACTCTGTCAGCTTCAGCATGTACAGTACAAAACAATGAGACCTGCTCCTCACCTGCTTTGCTCATCCTTCCCAGGATGGACTGGGACCACCGAACATGGCGATCCAAATCACCCGCTCTGTGGAGTCTTACAGGCCCACATCTCGGGAGCTCAGGGAGGCTGAAACTCTCTGACTAGACTGGCCAGTCATATGGAGCTGAAAGCGCAGTTAGTGCAACAGCTGAGCCGCTTAGCAGGGCTTACAGGGGTGTGGCTTGAGGAGGCATGGTTTATAGGGGTGTGGCTTGTAGAGCATCGCTTGTGGGGGAATGGCTTATAGAGGTGTGGCTTGTGGGGGTGTGGTTTATATGGGTGTGGCTCGTGGGGGAATGGCTTATAGGGGTGTGGTTTGTGTGGGTGTGGCTTATAGGGGTGTGGCTTGTGGGGGAATAGCTTATAGGGGTGTAGTTTGTGGGGGTATGGTTTATGTGGGTGTGGTTGAAAGATTGTGCCACCAGCGTGGTCACCAGTACCCAGTGCCACCATACTGTTGGGGCAGGCAGGTGGTGTAGTGGTTGGGGACGCAACAGTGTAATCGAAAGATTGCCGGTTCGAGTCCCCGACCCGCAAGTACCGCTGAGGTACCCTGAGCAAGGGTACCTCAGCTCCCTGGGGGCTTACGTAGCTGCTCCCTGGGGGCTTACGTAGCTGCCCCCTGCTGTGTCACGATGTCACATAGGTTAAATTCAGGAGGACATATTTCGATGTTGCGTGCTGTGGTGCGTCAACAATGACGATTAATCACCGAACCAGTAGTGGTGGAGGACTTTTGAGGCCAAAGAAGGAAAGCTATTAAAAGTGTGCCCCCCCCCCTCAAAATGACATCATGTCACCCCCTCCCCTCAGAAAATCCACCTGCAGCTGAGTCCCTGACATGCTACAGTCCCTTTACTAGGGCTTCTCTAGATGACCTACAAAATCCACCAATATCAGCCTCAGATATCCTCCCATTAAACAACTTCCACCATGAGGCAAGGTTACATTGCACAGGGGTGCAATAATGTTTGTTAAATGAATTCTCTGAACTATGTGCTGACCTCATAATCCCAAGCTTCACCAATTTACAACCCGCATCCAGCCTGTGGACCATCTTAATCATGAACGCTACATTTACCTGCACACATATCAGCACAGGAGCAAAGCATGTGGACTGTCCACAAGGGTTCAGTGCGTCGTGGTTGCTGCTATGATAGCAGACATTATCCTCAGTAGACTACAAGTAGCTCGGATAACCTGATTTATCAAGCTTCTGAAAAAATCCATACAAAGATCTTTTTAGTAGACATTTCAGTTCTGTGTGCGATCACTCCACACCGTAAAGTACGCACTTAATAGTTCATTATAGTTCATTTCTTTAAATAGCAAGCTTTTGGGTCTTCAGGTGGTCTGCAGGAGTAGGGGGTGGAGAGTCACATGTCCTACTTATCAGAGCAGATCACGGAGTTGCTTTGCGAAGGAGTCCCTGGCAAATAGGCTGATGATGCAAATGCAATAGAAACCTCACTAAAAATACTCAGCCTGTATTTGGCTCTCGGAGAACAAACACAACTCATTCTCCTGGCCTTCCGATGTTAGCAGTCTTTGAAATGTTACAGCGTTATTCTCCACGGTTTATTTTCCAGGTAGCAGTGTTCCATTTAGATCCAGTCATTATCTCTGTATGTAAAAGAATCCCTCTGTAAGGCTGACATGCACCTTAAGTGTGAAAGGAAAGGCTAAAGGGATTCTGGGTAAACATGGCCTGCCAAAGACATATCTGTAATGTCTGTGAAAGCGGTGGAGTGATTTTGAGTAATGCATATTAACATCCATCTGGTAATTGTACATTTAGACACAGATAAGCTACAGGGTGGCAGAGAGGGGCGGGGTAACAACACCATGCCAGCTATCAATAGGTTGCCAGTTCAAGACCCAGAGTGATTTTACTGCTGGGCCCTTGAGGAGAAAAAAATTTAAAATCGCTTTGGTTAAAGGTGTCTGATAAATAATTATAATGTCCTGCAAAATGTATAGATACAGAGGAGCAACGTGACAATACGAGGGAGTGGGGCTCATGGCCCCCCCGAGGACCAGCAATCCTCAGACACACACACACACACACACACACTTTTTTTACGTGCTAGTGGAGCTCCTGACAATTGGAGCATTACAATAAAAGTTTTGCAGGACAATTGCAGCATCAAAACAGGGTACAGAGCTTTACTAATTATACTTTGAATAGAAGAAAAAAAATAACAATTACTGGTGTTTTACCCATGCTGAGAATCTATTTTAACCTGAAATACATTATTAAAAATAAATCTGTATACATTTACAAAAGAGTCACTTTGCAAGCCGACATGGCTAATGAATCTACTGTACAGAGGAAAAGCTCAGACTGGCCTAATTCCACACAAGGACATTAAACTCATTTAAATAATAAACAAACAAAAAAAAAATCAGACAAAAGTGGAGAGTTCTCTCAAGAGAGCATTATCATAACTTTAGCTTAACTTGGAAATGGTAGATGTCTTTCGGGAACTGTAGTTTGATATGTTTCGTGGATAACAATTAAACAGGACTACATTACAGCACCCTGTGATACGAGCCTGCAACTGAATCTCAGTTTCAGGTAAGGGTGGCTAGCATTACGGCTAACAGCTTGCTAACCGGCGACAAAACACCGAAATATATAGCTAAGAAATCAATATAACTTGGATAGGATACATATCAGTTACAAGGTATGAAAAGCAGTATAAAATTGATGAGATACCAGACGACCATAGGGCACAAAAGAGTGCAACCAGACCATTTCTGGGTGCACATGCACACAAGTACACAGCAAGGGCAATTTGGTGACACCACATCTCCTAGCAGCCACATGTTGTGATGCCTCCAAATGCCCAATCTCAGCATGCTTTCAAGCGAGGTAACCCTTCTGATCAAACTGCAGATTAATTTTACGGGCCACTGGCAAAGCGCAGCCTGCAGCATCATGACTACACTTCAGTCCAGTACATGAACATGAACCCAGGCTTCAGTACCAGAGCACAATCCATAGGCTGTAGACTGACAAAAGCCTTAAACTATTGGGATTATCTGCCTGAACAGCAGTGACAGGGCAATGCTCTGTAGCCACAGGTCCACATCAGCATGCCGTAAACTAACCTCTTTCACAAACACAGTGACACATGGGGGGGAAATGCCTGCAGGTAACAGGGGATGTAAACGTGGAAAGTGCAGCCCACAAACACTCCCATTGTTTGCTATAACGGGCCTTTGGACCTATGCCTGATGCAACGACAGACTTTGCCAGAGCTAGAGAGGGACAGCCCAGGGATGGTAAGCTCTGATTGTGCTGTCCTGTGTCGGCTTTACCAAGAAGCTTAACGTTTAACTATTGCTCTTCCTGTTCGAATGTCCGGATATTATATCCAACCAACTCGTGTGTTCAAACAAAAATCTGTGCTCAGACAGTCCCTCCAGAATGTCCTGGGTCTGCACCAGGGCCAGGAGAATGTGCTCGAGAACAGCTCCCTTGGCAGGCAATTGCGTGGTATGTTCATAAGATTCAGAATTTAAATGATTCCGGATTCCAATTATTGGCAAGTACTTTTACATACTAGGGATTTACATTGGGATGATACGCAAAACAGTCAAGGACATTGAAGATACCCAAACCACCACATATGATCCCCTCTGGTTCTCTGAACTTCCTTCCAATTCAAGTTGAGTGAGCCCAGAAACCCAGCACTGAAGTACTAACCCTAAGCCTAACCTTGCCCATTTGGTCATTACCCACAGCTCAGCTACAAAGGTGAGGACAGGGACTTTATCGGCACACTACAGTCCCATCTTACGACTCACCACCACAGCCCTGCCCAGGGCCTGGAAAACTGCTTACACCAAACCAATCCACTGGTTCCCTCTTACCACCTTCCCATTCAGACATGCACTGCCACCCTGAACCCAGAGGGGCTGTGTGTGTGAAGGCAAATGTCCGAATCAGTCATAACAGACATTTAACAGACTTTACCCAGCTAAATTCCTAGTGTAAAATCTGGATAACTGACCCCTATGTGTAAATGGGGCAGGATATCGGTCCAGGGAATTCAACACGAGCGAGTGGGTGCATTGATGACGTTTCTATAATGCGACTGACACAAAAAGTGAAACAGACAAACATCCGAAGGCAAAGAAGAAGGGCCATTTATACATACATGCATACATAGAATACACGTTTTCAGTGCAAGAACAGTCACCACCGCAGATGAGCTGATAGTACATGGAAGATGGCAGACGAGGCTGTAAACGAAACATTGCGATTTCCGCAGCGTACTTTTTGCGCCATGTCCTCCCAACCAGAGCGCCACCCCTCGTCGAAACCAACTGGAGTATTTCTAGTAGGTGTGAACGCTTCGTATGCCACGTGTGAAAGGGCAACCACGGAAAATGTTGGGACCTGATTTTTCAGATAATGTCTCAGGGTTGCCAACTTCGGCATGAGATTTTCTCTTCCGAGACAAGTCCGCACACACATTTACACATATGTAAGAGTTTTGTTACCTTGTATACAGCCCGTACAGTTTGCAAATTCCCCCGACACTTGTGATGCAGCTAATTTTAGGTTTATAATAGAACAATATAGATTTGCCTTAAGATTGCTTGTGTGACAGTCTGAAAGTGTGAGCGTCACTCCAGATGCACTCCTCCACCTCCCTGAAAGTGCTTATCTAAGTACTTCTGAAAGAACCAGGTCTCTTGTCTTCGTTTGTAGACACCCGGTGACTCAGCTGTTCAGACAGCTAGGGGGAAGTTCATTCCACCACATAGGGACAAACAGAGAAGAGTCTAGATGCACGTCTTCTTAAAAACATCCAGCCTTCCTTACTGGACGCCCTTTAACATAAGGCTGTCCCATGACACCCCGTCCATAAAAATCTCATACAGAATATTTTACATTCTCTATATTATATAGGTATGCTTAGACCCAAATGCCTTTTTAAGGAAGCTTGTGTAACAGATGGTTACTTATCCTCACAACAGTGCAAAGCAGCTCAGGCAGCAGGCGATGACAGCAGTGTCCCTGTGCCCGTACCCTTCAGATGGGGCTCATTAACAACAGCCTACACTTTCTCCTGCTGAGACCAGAGCACGTCAACCCTTAGGGGCCAGAGAGGGAAACCCTAAAAACCTCTGCAGCTTACCCAACACTAGAGTATTATGATTTCAATGAATATGAGATGATTATGGAGATCAGGGCTGCATGTGCGTGGGGTGCAAGCGGCCGCCGGGACCACCTGACGCCGTGCGCCGCATTCCCATTCCATAAACGGGCCCGGTGAGAGCAGAACGTGCAGAAAGTGCTGCGTTTGCCCGGAGACGGGCTGCATCGCCCGCTGACCCAGATGTGCGGCGTGGGCCCACTGCTTGGTGTCTGCAGGCTTCCAGTTCTGCTCTCTGGAGCCATGGGTTTAAAACCCCAAAGGAGATTATCACGACAGCCCATTCAGGCACTGAAGGTAACACCAACCCCTAGTTCCCACTCAGGCACTATACTCTGTCCAAACTCCTCTCTGTGGTCACATGCCACCATGACAAAGCAGCCCACAAGCATGCAAATGAGGCCATCGGCTCACTGCTGTGTTTACATACTCCTCCTCACGCCACCGCCCTTCCCGTCTGGCGCTGATGTAGAGACGCCACGCCCGCATCGACCGGTCTAACTGGCGGGACAGCTACTCCATACGCCCATGTTCCCAGCAGCAGCTTCCAGGGAGGTGAATTGTTCTCAGTGCTTTCCATGACCCAGCGACAGCATCCATAGCAAAGAACACAGGACAGAACAGTTCTTAATCCAAAATACAAAGGGTGCATTCAGGGGCGGGGCCCCAGCTGGAAGCTAATTGGTCTCCAGTGTGCCCCCTCCCCTGTCACTCACCAATTCGAAACATTTGATTGGCTAATGATAATTCATACAGACAGGCTAAAATTATGACCCCACCTTAAGAAAAATTTCTAGAGCTGCCCTTAGAACTTTTGGGAAACAAACTGTGACAGCAGAACCTGGACTGGACAGATACCAGTGAAGGTGACCCTGAGACCGCAGGACAGCTGGGCTGTATGACAGCAAGGCCTCCTCAAGCAGGTCAGCGCAAAGCAGAAACCAAACACCCCCCCCCCCCAATCTGTGCTCAGTTCTGTAACATGACACATAAATATGCACCAGATTAATTCACGACGCTGTTTGCCAATAACCGAGAGAACAGGACAAATTTACTTGGTAAGTCAACCCATATTCAAGAGATTACATGACTGAAACTCACAAGTTAACCCACACCTACACACATTAAGGAAGAGAATCAGGACAGCGAATGTACAGACACACGAACAGTGGGACGTCCTACGTTATGGCCCAAGCTGATGCAGAGGGCTGCTGGGATGACCCAGCTCAGAGGGGCCCCTGTTTGTTTCATGTGATGGTCCCTGATTTAGCTGCCCTGATGGTGCATATAAAGGGGCAGGGCCACTGCCCCTCCTTTCTGAAAGCTGATTGGCCCCCAGAGGGCCCCTTCCCCTGTCACTCACTAATTCAAAACATATCGTTGGCTAATTGTACAGCTGGCCCCATTGTATTAATTATGGCCCCTCTTACTGCTTACTGCTGCCAAATTCTCTGCCCGAGAAGGCTGACATTTTCGAGTTTGTTATGATAAGTTTACAATCCACCAAATGAAGTCCGAAATAAATGTGATTTCCTCTAATTCTGTCAAGCAGGGGGATCCTTTGAAAAGGCCGCCCCCCCACACCTGAAGCCACCAGCATCGCCTGTGTGGACAGCCTCCAGACCTCCAATGGACTTTCCCTCCTTCATAGCGTTACTAATGCACCGGAAACATTAATACTTAATACCAGGAGGCTCTAAAAGTATCTATACAGGGTTACATGTAAACAGACCACACTCAGGTGGAGGCCAGCCATCAAATGCACATTTCCGATGGAACAGCGAAAGCGACCTGCATGGCAAACGGTGGCCGACAGCCGTCCCACGCCTGGCCAAAAATGCTGACACCGCGCACAAGCACGGGTTCCGAAAGAACGCGGATCAGCCCGGGTGCGATGCTTAAGCGGGAGGCAAGGAGCTGCCAAAAAAAAAAAAAAGACACCTCATGACCTTCCCTTAAGACAGCGCCTTCGGCACTGAGGTAGGTCCAGGTGGAGCGGGGAACCGCATGACAGCATGAAGTTACCGGGCAGAAAAAAAAGGAAAAAACTAAACACTCTGTGCGTGTCAGTCAGATAAAGTTTCGCCACGGAAACAGCACACGCTGTAAAGTCGCAGCACGTAAACACCCTGATCTGTAAATACCCAGCCATACTCACACACAAACCTGCCACACAAAAGCACCGCAGAGTGGCAGGCCTGCGCCGTTCGCCATCCATACTCATGCTGTACTCATTTACATAATGCAGCGCTGGGGAGGGACATTATCTCTACACTCTAGCTGGACATATGACTCCCCCCCCCCCCCGGGGAGCTCGGCAAATGCAGTGACTTCCTACCTGGCTGCCTCTGGGGGGCGCTGTTCTTTTGCTGCTCATCCTCCTCGCTGATGGTGAAGAGTGCCGAGATGGCTACCCCACTGCCCCCCCTCCGCAGCCGGGCCAGTCGCGCGGGGCTTGGCATGCCCCTCCGACTCTGCATAAAGCCCCGATCCTCTAGCGCGTGCTTCTTGCGCTCATGTGCACATCTGCAGGTGACACCCACGGGGGGGCTGCTGCGCGGCCCTCATCCAGCCACGCGACCCCCAAACGGAGCCCCGGGGTCCTGACCCAGCAGGGACCACAGCTCCCAGGTCCTGATCTTGCAGGGTCCGGAGCCCCAAAGACCTGATCCAGCAGGAAGCAAAGCCCTAAATTCCCAATCCAGAAGAACCCAGAGCCCCTAAGTACTGATCCTATTGGGACCAGAGCTCAAACTCAGCTAAAATCCAGAACGGGACGGATAGTGGGGATGCTGTTGACGTACTGTGCATGTCCTCGCTTCTGTTCCCTTCTCTCTCTCTCTCTCTCTCTATCAGTCCTCACGCCTGACCACTGCAGCTCCCTCCAACCCCCACCCCCAGGGCCGGAGCTGGCAGCCAGCCGCAAGGATCTGAAATATTCAGCACGGAAAACAAAAGGGGCAAGAAGCTGATCTGTTCTCGCAAACGGTTGCCGGGACGACGGCGGGATGCCGTGGGTGACACGGCAGCAGCTCGGCCGGCCCAGTGTGACCGTGCTGGAATGCTCGAGAGCTCTACCGCTGCTGCCGGCTGGAAAGCAGGAAGTGGTCCAGAGAGATGGGCCAGTGCTGTGCTCTCATTGGCTGCTCCGGATATTCAGGACCTCCCATGTCACGCCCACTAGATATCACAGGACTGAAGTACAACACAGGTTAAAGAAGTGCGCGTTCTGTGAGTACGACGGATTTCAAACTGTGAAAAAATCTCAGTGAGTGTGTGCTGTGGCTGACTGATGAGGTGTTCATCAGCATCTACATTAGACAGGACCCATAATGCACACAGCACTCCTATTCTTCATTCATGCTAATGAGACCAGTTATATGACCGACGAGGTGTACAGCGCCCCCCCGAGAGTCCCACAATGCCAGACTGATTTTCAAACAGAGAGGAAAATGCTCAGAAACACAGATGGAAAGCAGAAAAAAATCATATTATTAGGGCTGTCAAAATTGACGCGTTAACGCAGATTAATCCATCATCGTGATTAATCTGATTAAAAAGTTTAACGCAATTAACCCATCTGCAGCGCAGAA